>JAQFZW010003679.1:0-12251 GCA_034687055.1 Heteromurus nitidus | reverse complement strand
TCCTGTCCTTGTGTCTACATACAGCAAGAACTTGACGTTAGACCACATACGTAGGCTTGGGTTGTGGAATATGACTTATTTTAACCTTTTGTACGCCTCTCCTAAACTAGAACTTAAAACAGATTACGATTTTACTCTTTCATGTTTTATCAGTTGGGAGGCGGTGTTACAAATATTGTAGGCTGCTTACGATTAGAAATTATAAGTAGCAAGTACGTTTATTTTATATGTTAATATATAAATGCATGTTTTTATTTCTCCAGGTTTAGTCTGCCTTGGAAGTTGAAACTGTGGAAAACTACGTACAGTTTATGTACAAATGTGTGCTATTAATGAAGATTAAATTTCAAATAATCTTCTGAACAAACACATTCCAAGAGCTAGCCATGCTAAAGATGTTTGTGAAACAAAGGATTTGCACGATAAGGAAAGGGATAATCGCCTGCCATTTGCTATTCTCAGTAATGACTGGAAGCAACCTTCTGGAACTGCAAATGTGTGCTATTTGATCTCAATCACTTTTGATACTAACCTGCTTCTAATGAATGCAAAGAAAAAGTGATTTCGTGGATGGTGCTACGTGTTCAAAATCCAATAAATTATTACACGCAGAATAATAGCACCTTCTGGATCGTGATAACTTTCTCACACACCTTCAGTAGCAGAATCACATCAGGAGAAAGGTTGGTCAGTTTGTCATTAGCTTGGAGGAAGAAAGGTGTCACATAATTTGCATGCGAAAATAGTAATGAAATATGAATGGGTGTCATTTGCTAACTGCACTCCAAACGGAATTGCAGATGCCAAAAAGTGACAAAATCGAGCTTAAATCTGGATCAGAAAAGAAGAGCGCCGCAAGTCTAGAATGTGTCCATATTAGACCCAAGTCCGCCGACTCGTCCTCCTCCACAATGTCAACCAAGTACGGATCCTTGAACGATTGCAATGCGGAGCTGAGACGGAGAAAGTTAGTTTCAATTATTTATACATTAAATTACCCAAATTCCACTCATACACCTACATTTGCACTACAGCGTATGTAACAAAATATTAAAATAAAACGACTTGAAAACTAAACAAATATTTCTGACATTTCGAAGTTTGGACCGAGCCATAACGAAACAAGGGATCTGCAACTTTGAGCCAACGAATGTGGACAAGCAGAGGCGGAAATTTATGACGGATATTTTCACTACTTTGTATGGAATTCAATACATCTTATTATTTCAACTTTAATTGTACACAAAGCAAAATAACACAGATTTTAAATGAATTTGAAAATAGACTTGAAGTTCGGTGGAGATGGACATTGTTTGCATTTTGCCTTGTGTATTTTGGCTCTTGGACAGGTGCGTTCCAATTTCCAATCCAATTCCAAACAAGTCTAGCAAATATTAATGTTTCAAAAATGTTCGTATTCTTCCAGTGTTCGCCTTAATTTGGTACCTTATCCTCTACGTCCACGGGGATATCACCAACTTTGGTGTGGTAGGATGGCAGCCTTGCATCACCGGAATCCAAAATTTCACGTCTGCATTTCTCTTCAGCGTGGAGACCCAACACACGACAGGCTACGGATATTATCACTTAACAGAACTATGTTCCTCCGCAGTTGTCCTCTTTTGTATTCAATCCATCGTTGGAGTGATTCTGGAAGGACTAATGGTCGGCCTAGTATTTGTGAAAATGTCCCGTGCAAAAAAGCGGAGCGAAACAATCATGTTTAGTCGGAATGCTGTGATTAACATGCGGGATGGAATTCGCTGCTTCATGTTTCGCGTGGCGGACATGCGCAAAACACACTTGTTGGAGGCGCATGTAAGAGCCCAACTCGTGAGAAAGAGGACGACAACGGAAGGCGAAGTCATTACGTATTCTCAGGAAGAACTTGAGGTGAACATGGCTCAAAAGGCCAAGGTGTCAATGGACAATGTTACATTGTAAATTGGTGGGATGAATAAACTGACTAAATATTATTTTTAGGTTGGCGGAGACGGCGAAAAAGATGACAAGATCCTACTCTTCTGGCCAACAACTGTGATCCATAAAATAACCGCAGATAGTCCCTTAAGGGAGCTCACTGATCTTGATTTACATCCGTACAACAACACATTCGAAATTATTGTTGTGCTGGAAGGCATCGTCGAGTCCACAGGATTAACGGTGCAAGCGAGGTCTTCATATTTACCTGCTGAGGTGACACAAACATATCAGATAGTCAATTAAATTAGTGCTGCTAATATTGCTGCAAATTATCATGTGAATGGGTACGTATTGTTTGGCAGGTTTTGTGGGGCCACAGATACGAGAATCTCACGTCCTCTAAAACTAGCTCTGGATACAGAGTAATTGACTACGCTCTCTTTCATGACACAGTCGCCATCAACATGTCTCCCGATGACGATACTCAAGGCATAAAGGAGAAACCAAGAAAAAGTCTAGGTTTTTAAGTAATAAGAAAGAGCTTGTACTTTCTTTACCGTATTGAACTTACATATCGGATCAAATGGTATGTATTTATATATAACGTAAGTATACGTCGATATATTATTATATGTAGATATTATATTATACGTCAATAATTCTTAAGCAAGATAAATTGTTAGTTACTTAACTTTTTCTACCAATGTGTATCTGTAAAGGTAATTTAATAAAATTGCGCTAAAAGTATCCGCAGCAGCGAAGCAAATATTTTTTCTTCCTAAATTTATCCGGTGACATGAGTTTCAAATACAATTTGCATAGGGTATTTTTTACTCTGGTAATAATTTACGTCATTCTTTGAAGCTTAGTGTCTACCTTAAGTTCTTTAGAATGCTTACATTTACCAAGCTACCAATGAAAGTCAATAATAGTTTCAACTTGAGACACAGGACGTAGTTAAAGACAAATTGCCCAAGATAAGGAACCCCAAGTGTTTTCCAGTAACATGTTATACATTTTACTTTACCATGTCTTGGTAATCTCACTGACGAAATATTAATACCTCACATTCTTACGTACGTGGCCTTTCTCGCTACAAGTGCTGGAGTTATCGCTTTCAGTGAAGCATGGACAAAAATAAGGGTTAATGATGTAAGCAAGGAGTCGCAAAAGTATAACGCTTTTCTGCTTCATATATGAGCTCGTATTTAAGCTACTTAGGTAGACGGAGCACGCAAATGGTTGTGCATATTCAATCTGATCAAAGCTGATTTCACAATGAAATAAAATTCAGTGAGAGACTTCTGTCAGATGTAATTAAATTTTGCCTTCTCCATTTATGAATGTCTGCAGTCGGCAATTCTAAGCTGTGGCTTAATTTACAAGCATTCATTCAGTTGTTAACAAGTCCATATGTCCATAAATAGACCAATTTGCAGTTTCATCCGTGTGCACTTATAGCAGTTTTGATGGTGTGACTAACCCTTTCGTACAAGCACACACATGAGCCACGTGGACTAGGCCCCAATTCTCAAATATCTGCTACAGTTTGCGAACTAGTTTGCGAACGAAAGAATCATAAAGAACACACCAACCCATAAATCTGCGATGGATCCATCCTCCAGGTAAACACTTCCAATTCCAATTATTTGTTCCACTGAAAGTTGTTCGCTACGATTGGAATCAATATCCTTGGCTTATTTTTTTAAAACTGATTTAGCATGTTGGACTTGGACAGAGCAGTAACGAAAGACGGAGTTTGCAATTTCCAGCCAAAAAATGTGGAAAGTCAAACATGGAAATTTATGACCGATATTTTCACAACCGTGTAAGGCTACGATTTGTAAAACACTCATCTAACCTTTCTATTTTTGAGATGAGTTTAGTACTCAAAGAATAATCACATGACATTAACAATATATTAAACATTGATTAGGGTGGAAATCCGGTGGAGATGGACTTTATTCGCATTTTGTTTCGTTTACTTTGGCTCGTGGACAGGTAATTGTATCCAATCCTACACAAATATATATTGCCAATATAAATACAAATTAGAAATAAATTGAGTTAAGATGTACCATAAAAGTACCATTCCCATGATTCTTAAAGCGTTCGCCGGTCTTTGGCACCTAATCCTCTACATTCACGGGGATATTGAGAATTTCGGGGAGGAAGGGTGGGTGCCTTGTGTCACTGGAATTCAAAATTTCACAACGTCCTTCCTGTTCAGTGTTGAAACCCAGCACACAACAGGATACGGTTTGTACGTTATAACTGAACAATGTTCGTCTGCCATCATTCTCTTCTGCGTCCAGTCCATCGTTGGCTGTATTCTCGAGGGGTTGATGGTGGGCGTGGTGTTTGTGAAAATGACCCGAGGCAAGAAACGGGGCGAAACGATACTGTTTAGTCGGAAAGCTGTGGTTGCGATGCGAGATGGAATTCGGTGCTTCATGTTTCGGGTGGCTGACATGAGGACAACGCATTTGCTCGAGGTGAACGTGAGGGCATATCTTTTGAGGAAAAGGAAGACAGCGGAGGGCGAGTCCATTGTGTATTCTCAGGAAGAATTTGAGGTGGGTGTGTGGTATTGTAAGATTAAGTTTAGTTGAGCATGAAACACACTGTTGAAATCCACTGAAAAATCATGTTCGACTGAAGGTTAGCGGAGACGGTGAGAGAGGCAACAAAATTCTCCTCTTCTGGCCAACTACACTTATTCACAAGATAGCAGGGACGAGCCCGTTGAGTGAGCTGCTCGAACATGACTTTCACCCTGCCAATAACACATTCGAAATTATCGTTGTCCTCGAAGGAATCATCGAGTCGACTGGGCTAAACGTTCAAGTTCGGTCATCATATTTGCCTTGCGAGGTAGATAACCACCACGCATTTTTAGTTCATGATTTTATAATTACAAAAAAATGTTCACACAGAAAAAATCCTTTCCACTCTTTGAATTTGTATTTTCTTCCTATTTTGTATTTTGAAATACTTCCAGATTTTATGGGACCACCAATTCGAGAATCTTCAAGCCATCAAGACAGCTTCTCGACTCAGGTCAATTGACTACACACGCTTTCATGACGCTGTACCAGTCGGTCCAAATCCAGTTTGACATCCCCAGTGTAGAAGAGATTGTCGATATCCATTAAGTACTGATAATTTTATAATGAAACTGCAAGTGTGTATGCCGTGTGTATCCGCTGTTTTATGCATGCCAAACAAATGAGGGACACTTAACTTAATTGAAATGAAGGGCTCAAAGTGGAGCGACACACTGTAATAAGTAGTCTGCTTTTGCTTTCTCTGAACTAATGTGCTTGGAGAATGGAGCAGAACTTCTGCTATAGGCACGCCCCAAAATGAAGCTTTGTTGTTAATAAAAAAAAATCTTTATAAAATTGATAATTGGATGGTAAGTGAGTATAATCAATAAACTTCTCAACAATGAGAATATTTGTCATCGTCGCGGTCACAGAAGTATTGTAAAGCATAAAGCAACCAACAGGAAAGCTACAGCTTGAAATATAGTTCTAATGCTTTAAAAATTGTTCACGCTGGACTGTACTTCTAGTAAAAGCATTTGGAAATTAGAAGCCAACATGAACGGTGTATGAAATGTTGAATTTGTCTGCAGAGTGGCAGAAATGGCTATCCTTAGCTGGCCGTCGTCTCCTTGTATGATCCAGAAGAACCTGAAATGAAGAATATAAAGCATAAAATTAGCATACACCATATCATTTTCAGACGAATTTTGGAGCATTTTTAAGTGATTCAAGAATACTAAGATATGGGGATGGGGATAAACCTAATGGGCGAAGAGATTCGATTTGCTGCTTTCGTAAGCTTAAACTTACTTTACAAGTTATAAGCACATCCTCAAATGACAAATTTCGAAGTTTAGCATAATGAAGGTCAGTTTTTACTTGTTTATGAGCATTTGCAGGAGGAAGAGGGAGTCGTGGAGTTGACGAGATCTCAATCAGGTCTCCGTTACAACTCCACACATCACGTCATTGGAATCTGGATCGACTTGCTGGAAATGCTCCAGTCAATGTTCCACTTCCAGTACACAGCATGTTATTGACACTAAAATTTATTCACTTTTGAGAAATTCAGTTGAGTTTACTCTTGTTTTGCAGTATTCATCAACCAATCTTCTTTGTGGACAATTTCTTGCCCGTGGGAGAAACCGAGACTCACATTACGGAGCGGAACGAAACCATTTTCCACCTGATGTCAACGAGTAGGATTGACATGACTTTAGGATATCTCTACTTAATGCCATCCAGGTCGAAAGTGGCTTCTGCGATGTGGCCTTTATCTCGAGAAGAGTTTAAAGTTTACTTCCGCCAGCCAGAACTGGCTCGCGTTGATTACAACCCTTTTAGCGAACAATTCTCAACGAATTTGGCTCTTGCGTTCGTTACTATTCTAGTGCTTTCTGGAGTTATACTTGCATTATTTATGAGCTTCTCCTTCGTTTCGCAATCGCAATCGGAATGCCAATTTCATTCTACAAAAAAGTACTTCAGCTGGTTTTGGAGCCACTTTTACGACTCCATGTTTTGGGCAATTGGAACCTGGGGTCAACAAGGTAAATCAAAACTTTCGGTTGGAGAAAGTGGGCTAAATCTTAAGCCGTGTTCACATGAATAAAATTGTGTTTTTTTTTGTTTTGCAAGGAACGTCTTTGAATGTCTCCAAGTGGGAGGGGAAGGCCGTGATGGCTCTTACAAGCCAGCTCTGCCTATTCATGTACTCCTTATACTCTGCACTAATCATTGCCACCTTAATTCAGAAGAGGTTACCTATTCAAAGAGTGGAGCAACTGTTTCAGCATCAGTATTCATTTTATGCACTTCCTCATACAGCATCCAGACTATTCATTGGAAACGAGAGTCGTGTACGAAAGGAATATTTTTAACGATATTTTAACCAAAAAGCTTGAAATTTTTAAGTCTGAGATGTTGCGCATACAGTTTTCATGGAGTCCTTCTCAACCTTTCACCAAAGTGAAAGGTCAGTCGGACGCGAACGAATACGGGTCGATGCAATCAATCCAACGGATTTTCACGCATCGACACGCCCACCTTGACACGGCCGACTTATTTCATCCGACATTTCAAAAAGTGTTCAAAGACGACACCAAAGATGTATGCACCTTGTCAGTTTTGCCTTACAAAGGAGGCAGTCTCCAAGGGGGAGCTTATGCCAGGAAGGATTTCAAATACAAGAACGATTTTAATCTTGCGTGCGTTACTAAACTAAATCCTAATCTAATCATTCGCTCGATTAGAATACTTTTGCATAATTAGCTTGTCCGGCTTTGTGTGATAAACCGTTGAAATCTCTTTTGGATTCTTAGATTTGCGAGAATTCGTGAAGCTGGAATTTCCTCTCGGTTAGTCCTTGGCTACGAGGGCGAAAGATTACACAAATGTTCCGAAGATGTATCTTTTTATCAAGAGAACCTTGGAATGTCATACGTGGGGTCCATTTTCACTGCGCTAATTTCATTATATGTTGGGACACTCATTATATTCGGAGTTGAACATTTTATGTCTGCTGCTTCAGCACCAGTCCCAACCAAATAAAATAAAGATGAAAGTGTAGAAAGAGAATTTAACTTTTCTCTTTTTCAGAAGAGAACGCTTTTATCTTCTAATTTCCACGGTCGAATTTGGGTCATCTGAACGCTATAAACATTTTATGCAGCAATGCAACGACAAGACGATAGAGATAATTTTATATTTTATCCAAATGTGCACTTCTCTGCGCAAAGAAAGCCCACGAGCCACGATGTTCCTTCGTGTCCCTTTTCTTATGTATATTCATGACTCGGAAGATTTGTATATCTTTTTAATCTCTCCGTGTTTCAATATTTGCTGGAGAACACTTTTTTGCTTGGCTTCTTCAAGGATTCAATCACAAAATTCCCTTCGGTAATATAGTTCCGTGTCGGTGAATCCAGTCATGTGTCTTAGTCTTGAGTTGGAAGTAGTGTGTGACTCGTAAACAATTAATCTATTCTGTGACCAACATGAGTTCGAGAAGGCGCGCAGGTCGAAGGAAGCACGGTCGGTTATCCTTATCCCAGTTTACCCAAAAGTCTCCTGTTAAACGAAAGGTGTCACCTCCTCGAGTGTCAACACCTGAGCCTCATTCTCAGAATGACAGGTATAGTCTCTTCACATTAAAACCATAAAATTTGCAACCGTAGAATTTGAGGGGCTAATGTCAATGTCACGATGTCACATAATCACATTTGTAAACTGCTTTTATGATGAGGTTCTCCTACCCAGAATGGAATCATCCCAGTAACACTGACACCCCCACGAAGATGAAAAGCAAGAAGGACCTCGCCGATTTTAGGTCATATTACGTTGATGGAGTACGAAGGGATGAGAACGGAGTTCGTTATCAAGTTGTTTGGCGTGATGGCGTCGGCAATGGCAGAGGTTCAGAATCTAGCTCGGATGATGATGTGCCCCAACACAAATTGGATTTGCTTTTCGAAGATTTTGATCACGAAAAGTATTGGTCTGATAAGATACCTCCCAGCTGCATGATTGAAGCACAAGCATGTGATGACGCTAACAAAAGTATTAACAATACCGCTGAGGCAAGTTGTGGTAGTGATACTGACGACGACATTGAGGTTCTAGCGGAAGTGAAAAATAAGGGCAAATCAGAATCTGGCCATTTGAAGAGCCGCAAAAGGACTACTTGGAGCCGTTGGATGAAAATGGATCTTGCGATGGAAAAAGCTTATAAAGCTTTAAAGTCTTTCGACGATCCGGAGATCAAAATCATCGAACCCACGCTTACTCTTCCTGACGTAATTGATTTAACTGAAGATGATTCGTCGTAAGGAAATTTGATCCTGCAGTTTGAATACTACATACAATTTATAGACATGCATGAACAGTGTTTTTTTACTTTCTTTCAGTTAACATGCATTTACTTTAATAGTAGCTTTAATTTGAGTACCCATTGCTTTAGATATTTAACAATTAAGATTCATTTACATATTCAGTACAGTTCATTTAATGACTTACAAACTTCGTTTTTCGTTAGAATAAATATGAAGTAAAGATTTGTTTCAAAATCGGTATAAAGTGAATGTAAAATAAAGATATATAAATACATATGTATAGTTATGATGTGTATATCCACGAAAATTTGTCCATAAGTACCCCGTTGTGGAGACTTATTTTTAGCCCAGCATTAAATGGGATGAATAATTCCTGTAGTTCTAGGCGAATGACCGAACAAAACGTTTACTGTTTGTATTGTGATGATGACTGATGAACAGAGTTCGTGTATAGGCATTGTCATATTACCATCTCCTGAACACTTTCCCCGAAGGCACTCTGCTACAGTATTTCTGATGGAACCTTATAGAATCATTGCCCTTTTCATATAAACCTTCACAGTATGTGAGCAAGAGCTCTTTACTAACAATCTTCTTCCTCAAATAATCAGAGCTCTACTACACAAACTAATGAAATTTGAAATTCTGAGATTGTAACGCGTTCCATTGAATGACGGCACTAATGACTCCAATGATGTCCATGGAATGACGGCACCGGCACGGCACATACGTAACGCTATATGGCATAGGGCATGAAACAAAATATGGATGATAATAGATTAAAATTCAATATTATCCTTGCTTTATTTTGGATGGTGAAATGTCAAAGTTGTCCATTCATATTGCAGATGTATTTTGCTACAATTTTGCGTATAAAAATAATTGATTCAATACAAAAGTGCACACAAGAAAGCCCACTTACTTTAGCCCACACTCAAATATATCAAGGCCGAGGATATAGGATACAATATACAAACATACGATATCGTGCATTCTCCCGATGCTTTTGTTTGAAGATGAGTATCTTCAAAATCATATAATGGATGAATTTGGGAATGTTTCTTAAAAGAAATTAATATGAAAGAAAAGCTTTTAACCCGTATGTGGCCGTATGACACTTTGGGCGTGCTAATGCCACCGTCACGACATCATTTTGAGTAACTGCGGACATTTAATATGGAGAAATTTGCTTGGGTAAACCTGGCTGATGAAGTGGTTCGTTTTGCTGCTGTTGTAAGATCAAATGTGTATGTTTTGTGAAAATATCAATTCTTTGAGATATGAATAGTCATCATCTTTCCTTTCTCTATATATTCCTTTTCAGGAAGCAGAAGAAATCGTAGGTCTAACCAAAAAGTTTACAAATATTCCTTACAACAGGACACACTTTTTGACTGGATTTGCAGTGGAAGTGCTTGCAATTTTCCAGTCCATGTTCAACTTCCAGTAGTTAGCTTATAGCACCATACCATTCATGCGATGAGAAGAATTTCAAATGTTAAAATTATTTCAATAGAAGAAAATTGTTTTTGTAGCGCATCTCCTCCAGTGACCTTCGTCGATTCATTCCATCCACTGGCTGACCACGAACTTCCAGGATTTGGCCCAGTGTGGAATGAAAATGTGGTCAACTTAATGGCGACAAATGGGACGGATATGACACTGGGCGTCTTTTACTTGTTATCTTCAAGGTCAAACGTGGCCGCCCCATTGTTGTCTTTTTCCCGAGAGGACTTCCAAGTGTTTTTTCGCCAACCGGAGCGTACTCAACTGAGCTACAATCCTTTTACGAAACAATTCTCCCCAAATTTGTCCATAGTTTTCATTTCTCTTTTAATAGCGTCTGGGGCTTTACTCGCCGTGTTTATAACATCTATTTCCATCTTCACATGGGAATCCGACTTTCATTATCCCAGAAATGTTATCAACTCGTTTTGGTCGCATCTTTCGGAAACAATGCTTTGGACAATTGGCACTTTGTGTCAACAAGGCAAAACAATGAACACATTCATGAATTCATATATGTCAGTGGACCGAATGAATAGAAAGCAATCATTTTGTCTTTTACTCACAAAACAGGCCCTTCATTGAACATGTCCAAGTGGGAAGGAAAATTTGTGATGGGGCTCCTAAGCAAACTGTGTCTCCTCATGTATGCCATTTACTGCGCCCTCATTATTGCCAGTTTAACAAGAAAAACTGTACCAGTTCAGGAAGTGGAGCAGCTCTTCCAGTACCAGTATACATTTTACGCACAACCATACATTTTATCAAGGCTTCTGATTGGAAACGAGGTTCAAGTATGCCAATTGAGATTGAGAGTTTTTATTTAAAACCTCTGTGTCAAAAATATATATTCTTGTTGAGCGATTCTATATATGATTAATAATTATGTACACAGTTATCATGGATTTCGCCACATTCCATGCCAAAGGAAGTGGTGTCAAAAGGGAGCATTGAAGATGACGTAAGGATGTTGTCCATTCATCGTATTTTCACACATCGGCATGCCCATTTGGACACATCAGACTTGTTTAATCCATCTTTGGATGAAATTCTACGGGATACTGAAGACCAGACGAAAAATGCATGTGCCCTCTCCGTTTTGCCTTACAAAGGAGGCAGTCTTCAGGGAGGCTCTTATGTCAGGAAGGAGTTCAAATATCGGAATGAGTTTAATCATGCGTGAGAATGCACTTGTTGTAAACTGACTTTTTACAGCCTGCATGCATCTTCATAAAAATTCATGATTTGCTTAGACTTGCAAGAATTATCGAATCTGGAATCGGCCACAGACTACTCAACGGCTACGAGAGGACTAGATCTCGTAAATGTGCTGAGAGGAATCTGGGATATCAGGAGAACTTGGGAATGTCATACGTGGGCTCAATGTTCACACTCCTTTTTATCCTGTACAATGCAGTCATGTTGATATTTTTGGTCGAGTATCTCATCGACCACGCATCAAGGCGAAAGGAGAACATTATCATGGATTTTGTCTATATTGAATGACGAAATTAGTAACGAACGAAACTAGTTTTGACTGGAAAGTCGCATTTTTAACTTTTTATCACACGTTCGTGTGGTAAATGTTTTTTAATCCTTTGAGTCAGAGAAAACTAGAAAAACGTTTCATGCATTTATTTATATACAATTCAAAAATGGCACTTGCTGCTAGCTAGAATTTCTTAAGCACCACACTGGAATGCACTTCATCCATTTTGCAGTGTCACAGAAATAAGAACATTTTGCCATTCGCACTCAGCGGGGTTATCTTTGTCCATTTTAAAACAACGTAGACTAAAAAGCCAAATTCTTGAGGGACTGAACTATGGATGCTAACAAAACAATATATGGATATACGATCCGACCCTTCTTAAACTGTTTAAATTCCACTGAAATGTATTATTTCTGGACTCTGGCAACAGTTGTCTGTAAAATCACATTA
>JAQFZW010003678.1:0-12253 GCA_034687055.1 Heteromurus nitidus | reverse complement strand
AGCAGGTCTAAATACAATATATATGCTTTAGACACGAGTTTCTAAGGGAAACTCCGTATCCATGTCAAGCATCTCAATAAACTAGTGTTTCGCTCACTAATGTTTGTGTTCAAGTTTGTCTGCTTGAACATTTGAGGTGAAGGAGGAGTCCTAATAGCTTGCCCGTGAAAAGCTACAAAATTATTTTAATGCAATCCATTATCGCTTTTGTGACATGCGCGATTCTACTGCAGTTCCCCAATTCCAGCCACACTATACATGTTAATTTTGCCGTGAAATGAAGAAACATTGATAGTGGGTATTGCATTTGTCAGAGAAATTCTCTGGCAATTTAATGTTTATATGCGCGTTTAAAAAGTCTATTCTCATAGAATTCAAGAGTTTTGTTTTCCAGTGAAATTTTTGTGAATTTTTTTAGCCGAAACCGAATGGCCACTGACATGACCTCACATACGTTTTCCAAAGCACGTAATTAGTGCTACTGGTGTTCACTTTTGAAGGCTTTAAAAATACCATTATTTTCCATGCCATTGCCATTATCGAACAAAATCGTATGCTATGCGTAATAGTAGTAATTTTTGTAATCAAGTAAGCTTGTATTCGAAAATATCCCATCATACATGTCCATGCTCAAGCAGGAAAGAAATTCAGAGAATTCTCTTACCTTCTGAAAGCTCCAATTCAAGCTCGGCCAGTTTGTCCCGGATGTCCTGAGGCAACTGGGTTACGTCAATATTTAATTCTGCAGCCATTGTTCTTGCTATTTCATGTAATTATATAGTGTATAGGAAAACACTTTAAACGCTTGGAAGTGAAACAC
The DNA here is from genome assembly GCA_034687055.1 of Heteromurus nitidus. Classification (NCBI taxonomy): domain Eukaryota; kingdom Metazoa; phylum Arthropoda; class Collembola; order Entomobryomorpha; family Entomobryidae; genus Heteromurus; species Heteromurus nitidus. The sequence continues at coordinate 11,433 of JAQFZW010003678.1, read as the reverse complement.
AACAAGGACTAGTAGTCGTTTTCCACCGAAGGACAATGAACGTGTTCTTTGAACTTTTCACATGCATTCCAACATGAACATTGTCATCTTAATTGTTTGCTAAAGGTATAAATGCATATTCCTCTGGTCAAATATAGGCACTCGTTGTGTTGTCAATTTCGTTCAAAGCAGCAAGGCAAGGACACACGTGCATAGATTGTAAAGTGCCCACTTGAGCTTTCCTTTTGTCCGTGAATGACATTCAAATATCTGATTTTGCCACACCTCAACTCACGTCTGTGACTCTCAGCTTCTCTTGCAAAATATTCAAGTGTTTCGTCCTCTTCTTATAGTCAAACTGCTTTGTCGTTGTCGTTGAGCTTATGTTTCATGATCAATAAAGAAGTTTTCTATTCAGATCTCATTTGGCATCTCCAAGCCCATCTTCGGTAAAGTTGTTCTCTTTTCAATTACGAGAGAGACTGAGCTTCTTGTAGTTGCAGGAACGTGCGTTGCTTTTACACTTGTTATTGTGAAATACGCATCTCTCGACAAGCATTACTGTACACGAACAATTTGAAGTTCACTGCGAAAACAGACACGATCTTATAGCTCACAAAAAATGTTGAGAGCAAACAATACTAATCTTGCATTGATGATGAGTGGCAGAACGGAGTATATCGTTCTTGAAGTTTTTTTTGTTTGATTAGTCACTAGTCACATCGTCGTCATCTTTGTCATCATCAGCAATGGTAGTCTTGCATCGTCATCTGAAAAGGAAAAAGTTCTAGGTATACCATCAACAAATGTACAACAGAACTGAATGCGATCTGCAATCGAGAGAATTTGTTAACATATACTTGCAAATGATAATAAAATAAGTATGCTCCGCGTAATGTATGACGGAAGAATCATCCCAATTTCTACTACTAAAGACAAAGCACAGGTAGTATAACAAAAAACAAGGTAATAATGTTGGTGTTGATGAGATGGTGATTGCTAAAAATGTTGAACCGGCTGCTTTTTCATCTAGCCATATAGCTAAGTGTGAAATTCTTGGAAGGTAATGAAAATGTAAGAACAGTCAGACCGAAGCGTAAGGATTATGGAAGAGTACATGCGTGAAACATTTGCATAATACGAGAAATAAATTGGGAAAAGGAATGTAGAATGTAGTTGATTATGTTGCACACAGGGAGTATACCTAATGCCTAGCTTTTACACACTTCGGACTTTCTTTTGCACAGTGTTGCTGCATTATAAAGATTTTATCAGATGCCAATCTCATGACTAATCCCATTATCAGATATTGTGTTATATATTTTTTATACAGATTTCACTCCTCTAGCCCCAATATCCTCGTGATTGGATTTCGCCTCAGGGATCCACCTTGACGATTTCAATTATTCGTGGATGAATATGTTGAATGAAAATGGGAAGATAAATACATTTGTAACGATCGTCTGAATAGGATAATGTCACGGGGAGTGATTATCTGAATCAATTATCAATAATACAAGAAACTACAACGTTCGCTAATACCAGTAAATATAGTGAACTTTCATTAGCAACATCTTGTGACTCGAATAAATTAAATTCTTTAGTGCTAATTCTAACAAACCCTCTTCTTCAATTCTTCATCATGACCATCATCCATAATATTAACTGTGTTTTCACATTTCCTTTTATAACTGATTGAAACAGTTTATCAAAATTGATCCTGTTTATGTAGCACTAGTAGCACCGAGAAAGCAATAATAATACTAAGGCAGATCAGCGTTCGAGTAAGATATGGAAAGTACAAGTACACAATTTCTTCTGTAACAAACTACTGAGAACAGTCAGGAAGTGTCTAAACTGTTCTTGGAATGGAATGGAATCAATCCACGTCAATCATTTACGCAATTCAGATTCGGGAATGCTTGTGGATGCATTATATGACAGAAAATTTCAAAATATATTAGTTCTATTTTTATTATCTTACTGTACATGGTCTTGGTGTTTTCTTATTTTTATACGCCCAGCGTTTTGTTTCGTGTCCTACTTAATGATAGTATGACAAATAGTCATAAAGATAAAATAGCCATTTATTTACCGCTTGTTTGTCCTCATCCTCGCACGCTAGCTTGCCCTTTCTCTGGTTACGTCTTGAAATAACCTTATCACTGGCAAAATTTAGATACAAGGTAGCATCCATTTCACAGCTTTCTTTTATAGCAGTTTAACACAAACACTGGCAAACGTAAGTACAGCGATGTATGTAAACTTTCTCTATGTACAGGTCAAATGTAATTTACTTGCATATTTTATCTATTTGCACTTGTAGCCTCTAACGTCGGTTAGGAGCACAAATGACAGAAATAAACTATGAGTTCTGAGTTGTTGCTTCAATTCTACACCACACTTCTGCACAGCATGAATACATCGACAGCGTAAATAGCCGTAATGGGATGATTTTACTCTAGGTTTCTCAAACCACTGATGTGATTTTAACCGACGGTTGGCCTTGCTTCTGGATCTCCTTTCAGCAGAAGAGTTATGGAATAACAATAATCAAATGAACTTTCCAGCTAAATTTAAGCATAAACCCACCGCAAAGTGGAGGAAGTATCAGCAAGAAGTTCTGGACATGACACACTGTACAGCGTATACAATAACCTTGTTATCGGAAACCCAACAGGAATCCACTCCACAAAGGTTATTCGCTTCTTTATTTAGAGACCACTATCACACTTCCTTGAGCTATCATTTGGGATTTATGAATGCTGAGTGGAAGTGTTGGTCGTGATGTTCATGTGGCTGCTATCACCTGCCAATTAAAATTTAAAATTCACCAAAGCTGCACACTCGTGTCCACACAATTTTATATGTCACTCTGGAGCTGGAGAAGGGAGTATAATAGTTCCGTAGTGCTCTCAGTTTACTATATAATTCTTTCAATAACAATAAGGACGTCAATTCCGAGTATCATTTCCTTACAATCCTCTACACTACTAGACACATATATAGTAAAGTATTATATGACTATTCAAGGGTCCACTATACAAGGTAGAAAAACTTGTTATTATTATTGCTCTGAATCTGACACTGTTGTTGTATGTGCATATATCTGAATTGATATCAATAATGGGTATGCAAGATTTTCCGATACGTGTGTATCTCCCGTCTTCTCGCACTCTCACTGCATTTATGTATGCGGGTATTTTAGTATTATTTACTATTTACACTTGCACAAGTATTATTTGGTTCATCACTCGCTCCGTTCCATCATATTAGAGCGAGTAAAAACGCACCTAAACAGCACACATGAACGTTAAGTAGTGTACTTAAATGTTTTTATATATGTTCGGATGTGAAAACCGAATAAGAGACTGCTTCCAAAAAAAGTAGTTGCAGTGGAGCAGCAGTCAAACGTATTGACGTTTTTCCCGTCAGTTTAGTATAACACGAAAGTATGGAATACATATAGCAAAATACGCACACACACTGCACACATTTCCCTTTTGCTCTCTTATTGTGCACGAATACATGCCTAATATGATATGCTCACTGTTCTACTCTGGTGCGGGTCTTAGTTCTCATGCACTCACTAGTTTGTTCAGACAGACTTTCTGGATATTATTGTTATTATTCTTTGCATATGCTCTATCCAATACACCAGGATAGTTCATGGATATGTATAATCTGTCTGCACACTAAGGCAAGACCAATCCATGCTTGGATGGCAAAATACAGAGGAGAAAGGAGTGAAGGAGGAGTCACCATGCCTAAATGGCTACCTTTTACACAAGTACAGCGTAAAGTACATTTTATTTTCATATAGTAGTCCCACAAACAACAGAGTATCTTTATACATTGCAGCAAAAGTAGCTGTGCAAGAGTAAAAAGGCAACTTACTCATTGCCTCTAAGCTGGAACCCGGCTTGGCTTGTTCCCCTCCTATATTCCAAGCATTATAGTGAGTGCGAGAGGTTGCCTAGATGTGATGGGCACACGCATTTTGCATACCCGTAAGTGACTCACACCAATATAAGCATGTACTGTTTCAATCTAGGAGATGTGCTCGTTTTCTACTTGTGTTCAAGCATGTCATGCCTATATACGACAATGCGTGCATTTTATCCAGACGAAATTAGTGAATGTGTTTGGTACATCTTCCTAGACTTCATATTCCTAGAATACAGTTGTGTGTCGCCTTTGCCTTTATGACATGCATGCACACTTGAACTATGAAATAGGTAATATGTCGTGATGAAGATTTGGATGTGGCTGGTGAAAAACATTAGCAGCAAGTAGAGGACGACGAGTCAAGTGCACAGGATCTTATCCGACGTGCATACTCTATCATTCTATAAATGTGAGAGCTGAGACCTTAATATTTGCATTTCACTTGTGAAATAAATATATATATCGGCATACAGTTAGCATAACTGGCAATCACCAAAATGCTGAAAGTTAAATATGAGAAGCAAATGCATCCTCGCAATCTGTTCGCCAAAACTAGCAGACTAGAAGTCGCTTCAGACACTTCTGCTACTTCCAGATGAATTCAAAAATTGAAAATTCTCCTCCATGTGTGCCAGTCCTGTTTCATAAATGGAAAATCATACGACCAAGTGTATAGGTTTGGAAAAACAACAAACTCGCATATATTATACACACATGTTGTTTCAACACCAGGCCGAAAGTCAACACGATATTATTTTCAAAAATGAAATGACTAGGGTCACATTTCACAAAAATGTAAATGCCAAACCGTTAGGAGCGAATGTGTAATAACCTGAGCAGTGTACAATCAACACTATCTATCAGCAGTATCCACTTCCACATACACTCATAGTCATATTCCTAACCAAATCATAATACGCTTGTTTTTCTTATACCAGCTTCCTACAAGTCTGTTCTTAAACTTTTCTGGATTTACAGAGCATCAACGGTATCTGTACGAACAAGATACAAATCAGAAGTGCGGATACATGTTCGGAGATGCAATGCAACGACTGCATTCTTGAGGAAAACCCTGTCTTACAATTTTCCCAAACCCCTACCGTTAAAGCATTCGCGAAGATTTTGGACATGATCCTTACTGACGCCGAAGATCTGTGGAAAGAAGTCAGAGAATTTCCCGTGGCGCATATCTCCTCTCTCCGGTATTACTCTACGAGGTGTATGCATTAGACTTGGGGAGTATGTGTGCGTGTGAATTCCATAAGTTCCCCCTTTTCCAGTAGTTCAAGAATTCGGGCGGAGTTCTAGAAGAAGTCTGGCTAAAATTTGGAGGAAGGCATGGAGTGTATATATGGTAGCCGAGGGAAATGAGTAGGAAGTTCTGTTATATTTTATTAGACATATATAATGTACACTTGCAATGCAGTGTGTGAGTGTGAACGTTAGAAACAGTAAAGTAACACTACTGATATGCCATGCTCATACTATACTCTTACAAACGTACTTACTTACAACTAGTACTACTCTTCCTATAGTGTATATAGAAAAGTATGAATCAAATGCATGTTTCGCGTCTGACTTGGCACGGAACACTATTCTCTGGAGGTCTATGCCCTCCGGAAAATGAACACATACTTCTGCGTCCGCGTTCTTTCCCTTTGTCTCTAACTATACGAACGAACAGATTATATGTATTTCTCACACCTCAACTGGTTTCACCTAAGCATGAATACACGAGAATGTAGAGAAAGTATGAAATTAGAACATGGAGAAAGTGTTACTTTCATTTTCCCTTACTTTTCATGCCGCTCTCAACACTTGTGTTTTCCAAAATTGGAGTGTGCAGACATACTTGGGCGGTGGATGAATGATGAATACGAGTGTGTTGTGCACATTTTACTATGCAGTTACCCAACTATAATGTATTGTGCGGTGCGTGTACGAACTAACATAAAACTACAACCTTCAATTACTGAGTCACCCAAAGAAAGCATTAATATTATTACTCCACCCGCTCACACTCTGGACTCTGAACTGATCAAAAATGAAACATAAATCACCTTTGTTATATGTGTTGTTGCTAAATTACAATATGTGGTCTGTGGTCTCATGCCGCAGAATTACAATTCTGCCACACCATAACTAAAATTGGCGTTCGGGTGCCGACAAACTTTAGTCATTTGTGACCATCAAGCAATTGACATATTTATTTCAACCTCCAATCAAATCACACTGTGGTGCCAATCCAATTTTGTTTATGATGTGATGCCGAACTGCTCAACAATGAACTTCTATTAGTTCTATTATATAGCTTCCACAACTGGATTCCATCAATGTTCTTTCTCATATTATGCCATAATTTACAATTACTAGATAGATGCGTTACTTTCAGCAACTTCTATCATTTCCACCTCTCCCGTTCCCGAATTTCATCCTCATGAATTCATGGGTTAGAAAACCCGTGTTGAAATGCAGTTTTCTCATATTTCTCTACTCAATCATGCATAAAACTTCTTCCATCTAAAAATACCTACTGAGCAATACCTACAATCTAGTATCAGCAATAACAGCAAACTCACAACTAAAACTTGTAACACCGTACCACGTACAACCGTATACTATTCATGGACCAAGTTATCAAAGTACTTATCTTACCGTCTATACACAGCATCAGCAGACTCTCAGATGACATTTGACGCGTTCAACGATGATGGATGCAACAAAGAATCACCACCACCAAGCACCAAGCCAAGCACCTTGCAATGTTAACTTCTCCGAAAATACTTTTCCTTATTCCAAGATGAACAATGAGCACTAAATGTCCTATTTTTCTCTGCTAATCTTAAGTATTTACCAGTTTACCACTGCCACTTTACTTCGATGAACAAAGACAAAAATTTGTCACTCAACCTGTCTGTTTGTGCTTTCATGTAAAAACACAAACAAAACCAAAAGCACAAAAATGCACGTACAAAAATGTAAAAATGTTCACAGACGACTTTTGATTGGCGGACAGAGATTTTATTCAAATAGAGTACGGCGGTAGCATATTTTTGTGTGTGAAGAGGACCAGTCCACAAAGCAAAGGTACACATCCGCAGATATCAGAATCAACATAAACATTTTTGGTACTTTTTGGGAGACACATATGCACACGCACACAAGAGATTGCTTTGTCCGTTAGTTTTGGGTTGTGTTTGTGAATGCATGCGGAATAGAGAAGACTTTAAATTTAAAGTGACAAAATTATATATTTAGACAAGTCACCAGAGAGGAAGTAAATAGTGCAGACGTGTTTTAAAGTTTTTAAAGTAGTTCAATCCAAATCCAAGTAATTATTATTGTCTGTGTCGATACGTTATACTTGCAAGGAAAAGTGAAAAGTTGAAACTGTCGCTTTCATTGACTGGGATTCTTGATGTGTAATTATGTGGGTTTTAAAATTGTGTAAGTTTTCACTGCAAAAAATACGTGTGGTTGTGCTGTATGTAATAATTATTATTGTGTATTGGGCGTGTTAATGTTGAATGTGAATATATGTGATTTGCTAATTAAGTATTTTATCTTACTTTTTCAGATATTCTGCATTAAATGTGGATTGACTACGGACAACCGAGTTTGGGAATTGTTGGTATCTAGTAACATTAACTGACGCAATTTGGCGGTGTGTACGGCTATACCCTTCATATATTCTTAACTGTAACAAACGAAACGACTCCAGTGAAAAATTAGGTGAAAGAGTTGCTGTTCAAGCATGTATTACGTATAAATTAAAAATTACAACTGGGTATAAATGTGGGAGCAAATATTTTATTTGTACATTACTTTCAACTTTTAGGTCCTTCGGTGGTTCGTCATTAGAGGATGTCGTCCTCAAGGTCAGCGATGGAAACTACTGGGAAGAAAGCGGTTAGATTTTCTTCGCCGTTTGAAATCAACTCGAATACGATTAAAACAAAAACTCATAACATCGAGAAAATTGCCGACTCCTCCACTCAAAGACGCGTATCTTCAAATCATCAGTCTAAATCTATAGCAGGGAAGCCATCAGATAGAGAGAGTTTTTCTGGGGATTCCTGGGATGCTTTTGACCAAAAAATGTTAAAAACGACTGGAACTGGAAAAGTTTCGAAAAAAATCCAAGAGCAGTTCGTAGAACTTAGTTTTTCACAGAATAAATCCCTGAACATTGACGACAACGATTTTGAAGCTATCTCATTTCAGGACGCGAAGGGTCTTCTTGAGAGGGATGAGAAAGAGCGACTTCAGTTCATGAATTCAAACGTATCATTCTCAGAAGGAATAGATCAAGTAGAAGCGCCGTCCTTGCTGTCTGTGACTAATTATTTTCAGCAGGGTTCTTCATTTCCTGTGCCATACGTTGGTAACGACTCAACCATGATGTTTGGAGAAAGTTTTCCTGGGATTGCTCGTGGAAACTTTCAATCCTCGTCACATAGACGTTCGAGTAGTCAGTCTCATCGTTTGTCTAGCAGACCAACTAGTGAAAATTTAAGTCAGAACTTTAATTCGTCTGATTTTCCGCCCACTGGCCTTGAAAGAACAAAAAATGACGTTAGCAGAAAGGACTCTCTTGCCAAATTTTTCCTGGGATCTGAATCTAATGGAATGAATAAAATTGACATTATGGAGTACGTAATAGACTATTGTAAACGAAGAGCATCCTATAGCTTTTCCGATGCTTCCGATTGTGATCGACAACAGAAGAGCACCGAAACTACCCCTGAGAAACATGATTCTGGTATAGAGGTCGAAAAACAACCTGTAGCCAATCCTGAAGAAAAGAAAGCAACAGCAGCAGAGGAACGACGACGATCAACTCGAGGTGAAATCGTTAGTCAGACTGAAATGAAATCGTTGGGTCAAAACTGCAGTAATGCAGTAAAACCAAATAATTCTGTTATGCTAGCTGACGGAGCGTCAATAAAGGATGCAGTATTGAATGTATCTGATGTTGGAAGCATTGATGGGTTTGAAAAATTTAAGAAAAATCTCCATCTTCGCAGAAATAAGGACGATCGTTATAGGTCAAAAATCAAACACCATGAACAATTTGAGAAGAAGCGTTTGAATGTAGATGAGCGTTACTCCCATCCAAGACTGAGTCCCAAAGCATTTTCTGGCCCAGGGGCGACCGCATCTTTGGAGCGACCCAGGAAATTAATGATGTGCAGTAGTCCACCTGAGAAATTGCCACGACCACGACGGCAGAATGTTGCATCTGAATCTCATAGTCCAAACGTTGTTCCGACATCGGATGATTCTGGAGGACAGTGCCACTCAACTCCAGTCGCAAATGAAGCATATGTAGCAAAATTTACAAAGACAACTCGTATCAAAGACGAAACTAAATTTAAGTCTTCCAAGGAAGAAGCTGTGGACGACTGTAACGTGGATTACAAGAAACAAAAGGTTGCACACGAAAATGTGACAAGAGAGGCAAAGCACAATAACACTTCGGGTTCGTTTTTTAATGATTTGTGTAAATTTCATTACTTCTATCTTCTATGCGTATTTAACTGACTATTCACCGATTCACCGTTGTCTCTTTATTCTTGTATTATTTCAGAGAATCAATATGAATCATCCATTGAGAATCAGGGGAAAGCTTTGAAGTTAGAGGATGATAAGACATCGAATTCACAACGCCAAGTAGTGCGTCCAACCTCCATTACCACTGAACCGTCTAAGATATTAAAGCCTCAAAACCTGTTAACCGAAGGTTTTTCAATTATGCCAGTTATTCACTCTGGTATTCAGCAACACATCACTGGCCAGCAACAATGCTCATGCCCTCATAATTGCGGTCAACAGTCAAATCCAATGGTTTCAGGGGTTCCAATTGTAATTCATATACACTTGCCGTCAATGCCTTCATCTGGATCTATCGGACATCCAGTTTCAACGCCAACTTTTGGTGACTAATGCCATCGCAATCAGTATGGAACGACAGTGGCTTAAAAATATTTGTCGGAGGTCATATAAAACCATGTAATATTTTTTTTAATACTCTGACTATTTGTGTGAAAATAATACTGTATTCTAATGATATTTCATTTCATTGTATTCTTTTTTTATCACTAACCTTGTGCTGTAAAAGAATTCCACTCAGCAATAAGGAAATAATTTACACCAAAATGTGATTCCTGAATTTCAGGTTTTGTAAATTTCGACGTATTTATACACTCGTATTTAATCTTATTCCTTCGTACTATGTACAATACCGCAATTTGGCTATTTATTTGTATCTACGTTTAAATTGTTTAAACAATAAATTTGCAAATTTTCTATGAAAGCTGGAAATAGTTTTGAAGTGCACGTTTATTTTCTTTGAACAAATCTGAATGTATTTAAATAGAATATTCTATCCTGAGATCTTCGCCTTTTTTCCTCCTTCTCCAGGCTTTCTCTTGGGCTTCCCACGTAAAGCTCGTTGTCGCAATATCTCTTCTCTGAAATCTTCGTGTTCATCTCTGCGACAGAACAACATAATTCATAAATAAGAATTTAGTATAATTGCTCCATTGCTCGTATAGTAATGATCCTCCTAATTTGATGTACCTGAAAAGTCCGTAGTCTCGCAAAGCCATGACTAGTTTGTGCGTCTCCCTATGTCTGGGGTACCAATTCCTAATGAAGTCTTGCTTATCAATCGGTTCCGCAGATAGTTTTTGCACCACCTGAAAAAATACATCGATTATTGATTACATACAACATATCAACTTTATTCTGAAAATGTCCACGTTTCACATTTATTTAGCAAAACTACTACGTACACCAGTTACACTTTGTTGATCCGTTGAACGCACTGGATTTCCAAATATTCTATTACTGAGCCTCTCCATTCGCTTCGAATAAGTTGTATCTAATTTTGCAAGCTTCATATAATTATAAAATCTTGAAGCCATTTTGGACCTACGCAGACCTACTGCAATTTAACAAAATGTTTGAACTTTAATAAATAAAATAACAACTCGTTAGAGGGTATAACTCTCAAGAAGAGCCTACCAAACCAACAACAATTACTTAATTTTCGTGTTTACTGGCTCATGTTTACTGTTGTTATTGCACCAGTATAGAATGTGAAGCAGCAGGGTACTAGTTATTATTGTGGTTCACATGAAAGATGCGCTTTTGGGACCGGTTTCACTTACCCCCATTTCCATTACCATCATATGACCACGAGTACTTTGTTGACCAAATGGACGCCAACGATGTTCTCCACAGAAGCATAATATGCATTTTGAAGTCTAGAGGAGAGGGTCGTTAGAATTCTATTCAAGGTTCGGTCATCGGGGCTCGAGATTTCTTGTTTGGCTTGGAGCATAGATAACTTATATATACTTCTATAATAGACGTATTAAATTATTAGATGGGCAGAGACGGCAAGTTTACATTGAAAGCGTAAAATTTGTTTGTTCTTCGGCCACGAAAATCTCCGGAGTGAAATGTATCATAGACAACTTTTATTATAACAACATAACA
>JAQFZW010003677.1:0-12258 GCA_034687055.1 Heteromurus nitidus | reverse complement strand
TGAGTAAAAATTCCCGGATTTTCGGATTTTGAGGCCAAAAAATTTGCGCACGCGCGTGCGCGCGTGCGCAAGATTCTGGACCCCCGGTACCTGGTCAACTGTTCGTGTTGCAAGTCGTTTGTATTTTATGTTGTCTTTCATAGATCATCGAATGGAAATCTTCACCGAGTTACTTAAAGATTTACTTCTTGAAACATTTTACAGTTCCAATCAATTTCTATTTGATGCTGTGAGTAGCCATTGATCAGACGCTTTTGTTTTATTCCAAATTCTTGGGCTACGTATGTATATTAAAGGTTTGACATACTATTATTATCTATGTTCCAGAGTGCCAACTTGATTTCCAAACTTTCCAAAATCATTACTTCTCCTGGACTTTTCGACCTCATTTGCTCTGTGGTCGAGCTGCTTCAAAAGTGCTGCAAAGCCTTTTACCAATTGCCGAATTGCAAGGAAAGATTGTGGATTTTGTGCCAAGGTTTGTTTATTTTTTAATTCTCGGTCAACTTCTCTTTTGACTTTGGGACTTTAATACATTTTCAATTTATAACAGAAATGACCAACGTTGTAGCTCCTGTCGACAACAAAAACAGATTCAACTTCATGATTCTCGTTGGAACATTATATGAAGTGTTGAGGACTGGCCGTGGAATACCAATTACAAAACCCATCTTCGAGCGAGCGTTTGAAACCTTTGGAGAACTTGCAAAGGTAGCTTTGGAATAATTTTTACAGTTCGAGAGGGTCGATGCCAATGGTTATAAAAGTGGCGGTAATATTGTTTCAGAATGATCGGACATTGTCCTGGACAGAATTCACTCCAGTAAAATCCCAACCTGTGTGGGTTTTGGATGGACTGCATCAATTTTTGGAAAGCGAAAGTCAGCAAGTCCGTCTTCATGCGGTAGACACGATATGTCTCATATACGAATGTGCCAGCCCATTTGACTACAGTGGAGGTATCAACTCCTCCCAAGACGATGATAATGCGGATGGGCCTAAAGATATGTACCAATATAGAAGGAAGTCGTATTTGGATATCGTGTTTCAAAAGTTGGTTGAAACTTTCGACGTTGAGGTATGGAGAAAAAGCGACGCGCAACAACATTTGCTGACTTTCCTTTTTGCAAGCAGACATAATTCGATTGCGTTACTAATTACATTTCTGGTGTGCTGCAGGTTGATTTATCCAGTGACGTCATAAGCGAAGAGTCTATAAACCGTACGTCACTCGTGCTGTCATGCTTATCTCGGCTCATATTCGCATTCTCTTACCTCCAAAATAAAACTGTCATGTTTGTCTTCATGATGGTAAAAGTAAAAAACATCAATGTCGACTTGGCCAACAGAGCTTTGCAGTATACCTCGCCGACGTCTGCGAAAACGATGTGCTGCTATTTTTCTTACATTTTGAAACAATGGCTGAAGTTGAAGCATGCCGTTGAGGTACCTTGTGGTGTTGGTGATTGCATTTGACTTCATATTTTACCGAGAGCAGCATGATCTTTATTGAAATATTTCGTTTATAATAGGAATTGCCCTACCAATTTTTTGGATGCGAGAATTTGAATGGATTTTTCACGAGATTCCGAAACGAAATATGTGTGGAGTTCTTTGAACGAGACAAAATTAGCGATCTAGAGCAATTCGCTGTACATTTCAAGCTAGAAGTGAAACAACTAATTGAGGTAAGAATCCGGTTGCTCTTTAATGTTTGAAATCAACTTACTTACATCAACTTACGTCAACCTCGTTTTGATTGCAGCACTGTTACGGGTTGATAATGGCAAGGTTGATACCTGGATTAACAGTCCACTCACAGAGGTTGCCGTTGGGTGCTGTAAATGTTTCTCAGTTTAACGAGATTCACAAACGACTTATAACTACACTTGGAGGAAAGAGTGCAACAGACACGCTGATAGTGACTTGTCTCGGCGACGTGGTCCTCAATCTAATTTCTCTTACATTCGAGCCCACCATAACGATCGACTGGAACTGTTCAGATGTGAGGCTGGCTGAACCTGTGCCACCACATTATCCTGAATCAAAAATTGTGTCATGCTTCAAATTTCTGCAGTCAACCAGTCCATACAAACAAATCAGCGTAATAGGTTACCTCGCAAAGTCGTCGCCAAACAGTATTTACAAAATCTTGCTCGCAGTCGCAATCCGAATTCACGATGCTCACGATGAACTGGAGAAGTTTTGGAGGTTGCATCAATTTAGCTTTCTTGTCAACTTGCTTTTGGATGAGCCGAAAGAAATCTTCTTGACTATGAAGGAGTTTGCCTGCAGCTTTGTATTCAACACATACCTTCGTCTACTGAAAATGGACGAGGGGAAGGATCTGCATTGTATTCGCTTTCGAAAGGTTCTGGTACATCTCTTAACAAAGTTGGTGGAACGGGTTACACGGGATTATGAGGAAGAGATGTCAATTTTCTTTAAACCCGTCGTTCGTGGCATCGTTGCTACAGTTGTCAAGTGTGTTGAGCTGATGGAGCTGGCGAAACCATTGTTGGACGTTTTGATGAGGAATAACCGCTCCATATTCGCAGCTTGTATTGAGTCACTAGATCCATTTCCATCACAAATCGTAGAATTCCACGAGTATCATCTCATTCAACAAGAAACGAAGTACGGAACTAGGAGAAATGAGTGGGCACTGCAACGGGAATTTGAAAAGTGTCTGGAAGAGATGGATAGTGACGCTCGAAGTTGTACTGTGGAGCGATTACGATTCCTGAAGGATCTACTATCACAGCGAAAGCGTGACCTTGAGCGAATGGTGAAGAATTTGGAGAGCAAACGATTTTCCGATGAATGTGTGGAGGATCCATTGCACGGCATTATTCAAATGTTAGTGGGTGCCACCTTGTCCAGCAATGACGAAGACGTTATTTTGGAAGCGTCCAGATGCCTCGGTGAAATCGGTCCGATTGATTTGTCCGTGTTGGTCTTGCCAGTGTTCAAAAACCAAGGGAAAATTAGTGAAATGAATGATGCCATGCAGGACATAATAAAGATTTTGTCTGAGTATCTGATTTCGGAGGACATTCGTTTAGTTGCAGTCAGTGGAAGAATTCTCCGATCATTATGTGAATACGAGGAATGTATCCGCGTTTTGAATGCTGATTTACAAGGGACAAGATTGTATAAGATTTTGCTCCCATTTCGCTATCCACCAAAGTCGACCCGCAAGAAGTCTTTGGAAAGAATTGATGCTACTATGTTGGAAGCGAAACTAGGACTGAACGAAATGAATGAAAACATTGATTACGGAAATTGGATTATCCACCTTACCAGCGGAATCATTGAATGCTTTAAGTCGACTGCTTCATTTGCCACCGATCTTCTACCATTATGTGACCTTAGGGTAAGAATATTGGTTCGACATAACATCCTTGGGAAGCTAATTATTTTGTGGCACCTTTCATGAAGTTCATATTTTCTACAGATTGATTTTTGTGAGAATGTGCTGCCATTAGTTGTGTACATGTGCCTAAACGGAGGCAAAACGAATCCGCTGGTGAAGCGAATCGTATCAGGCTATTTCCGGAATTTCTTTTCCAAGTTTATCTTGAATCTGACCAGCTCAACGGACTCTAGCCGAAGCTTTACCCCATCAAGCAGTAAGTATATCAATTAATTCATACAATACAATTAACATTTGCCTATGAAACTTGAAAACGTTTATCAAAATGCGTCTTGGTTTAATGCATTAGGTGGGACGACAACCACTTGCATTTACATGAATAAATTGGCCCTCAGATCGCTGATCCGAGTGATACAATTTCTGAGAAAACATCCACTTCCACAAGAAATCAAAGGCAACGTAAAGTAAGCAACTTGGGGATTGTTATGTGTATTGTATTAAACCAGTGATGATTGAAGTTACAATAATTGCTCGAGTTTCATTGCTTATCAGGCTTACACCTTGGGACAGTAACTTTTGGCTAGATGTGAACTATCTGGATGTAGCGAAGGCAGCACAGTTTTGCGGAGCTTATCTAACGTCCATTCTTTACGTAGAAATTGCTGCAACTGAAATGGATATGTAAGTTTATTCAGAGGTCTCCCAAATACAGTAAATTTTGGTTTAAAGTTCAATGAATAAGAGATTTGGATATTTCTGAATTCCAGGAGTACATTACAGCATTACTCGGACGACGATGATGACTCACAAGATCAGATTTTCTCTCAAGGCACATCTATGTATCCTCGAAATCGGATAGAAGCATCTAAAATGGAAATCCTTTTGTTGAAAGTGGGTCTTGCTCTTGCATGTTTCAAGATTTATAAATATGCCTTTGAGTGTAGTCATAAAGTTTTTATGTGCAATATTTTAACTAGGCTTATTCCAGCATTGGAGAAGCAGATGCAGCTTACGGTTGCGGTTCAGCGAGATATACAGATATGGCAAGTAGCATGCACCATCTGGAACACACGATGGACTGGCACCGTCTGCTTCTTTTATCAAACGGTAGCTCTGCAGATATGGATTCCTGTCAAGAACCTCAGGCTGCTCTGGCGTTTAAGCAACTCGGGCTGTACAACATCTTGTGGACATTTCTCAAAGGGGTCGAATCGATGGACACAGTTCTGCAAGATGACATGACCCAAGTTCAGTACGAATGTGGCTGGCGACTTACAAAGTGGAATTTGAATACTTCCAAGCCAGTGTACATCAAAGACGTTGTCCAGTCATCAACCAATTCAGCTTTCCACATGTGCATTTACGACAGCATCCAGACTGGATTGAGCCAAGACCGCCAGCAGCACTTTAAAGCCATTAAAGACGGCTTCCGAAGTGTTCACCACGATCTACGACATGCAACGTTAGAAAGCTCTGAAAACATTTACCCATTTCTGAGTCGCCTCCAAATGTTGCGTGTTGTCGAAGATTTTTTCCCAAAGAAAACGGGCCTGGAGCTGAACGTGGACGCATTTATTCATAAGTGGAAGCTTCAGGACAGAATTTCATCAAGTGACTTTAAATACCAAGAGCCAATTATGTTCCTTCGTAACGTTCTCCTTCGGGCTTATGACACGGCAACTCGAAGAGCAAATCTGGAAACACAAATTAATGAATCTTTGTTGGACCTTATTGCGAAAGCGAGGGACGCAGGACGACTGGATTTTGCAGATGGCTGTGCAACCTTAATGGCTTCAGTTAGCTCCAAGCCGAGTACACCAAATTTTGTACAAAGGGAGTTCGAAGTAGCGATGAATCACTGGGTTCGTGGGAACGAAGATGTTGCTCGCCACATTATGAACAGGTTGATCAAGAAGTCGTCTCACGAAGACGACATTTACCCGAACCTTCTTCTTTTGTATGGCGAGTGGTTGTCCATTTCGCACTGTGAGCGGCCTGCAGTTATACTTGAAAAATATCTGCAACGGTCTTGCAGCATTTACGAGAAAAGATCAAGAGCTCCTCCGCAGGAAGTTTCCAAAGCTCATATCGTACTGGCCAAGTATGCCGACGCGCAGTATCAAAACGTGACAAAATACATTGGATCCGACCTATTTCAGGCGAAGAAGAGCCATTTGGAAAGGGTAAAATAATCAGTTTTCATACTCCTGATTTCTCTTTCTCCCTATTTCTGTTAATATTTCTACGCTATGCTGTCACAGGCCAAGAAGGAGGAGGAAGGGATGAAGAACGTGGACTTGAAAGACATGGACCTGGACAGTCGAAGATCGGCGGTAATCATAAAGAAGCAAAGCAACTATGATTCTGAGGAGATGCACTACATCTACAATGAGCAGAAGAAGTTCCTCTTGCTTGCGCTTCGTCACTATTTGCGAGGCTTGAGAGTCAGCACAGAGCAAGATCTCCTCATTTTCCGTGCTGTAGGTTGCTGTTTCTTGAACAAAAAATTTCACCTTTTCATCGCATGTGGTGTTTTGTTTGTCTTAGCATTTCTTTCTGTCGTGTAGATTTCGTTGTGGCTCGAGAACGGAACTGATACAAATCACATCCATGCAAGCGATATTGAAGAGCACGCAACTAAAATTTTCCGTGAAGAAACAATGCCATCGTACAAATACCTTGTGGTTCTACATCAACTAAGTGCTCGTCTTGGCAGCAAATCTGAAATGATGAATACCTTGCTGAAGGAAATTCTTCGTAAGTGTGCCTAGACTCGAAACCACCATATTGAGAAATACCTAATTCGAATTCTGAAGTTGTTGGAAGATAAAATTTGTTATAAATTTACAGTCCGGTGCGCAGCAGAGCACCCCTACCATACACTGCCAGTCCTGCTAACGCAGGCAAATCTGCACAAGGATGAGAATGTGCCGAAAAAGAGTTCCACTTCGAAAGTTCAACTCGCAGTAAGATTAAACTTATAAAATGACAACATATGTAGCAGGTGCTTGCAGTTTATTTTAGTAGTTTTATTTTTGAACCGTAGGGCCGAGTTCAAGCTGCTACTCAGATTGTCAACTCACTGAAAGCACACAAATCTTTGAAAAGCCTTGTTCAGAGAATGGAAGCTGTCTGGCTCTCCCTCATTCAGCTTGCGAACTACCAAGACGGATCTGGGAGAAATATTGATGGCGTTCAAAAGAACATTCCCAATGATGTATCGAAAATGTTGGTGAATCTAAACTTGGTCGCTGTTCCAACTTCCACGATTCCTGTTTTGCCTTCCGGAAATTATAAAGAAAGCGTGATTGGTATGCCCATTGTGCATTATGACGACGTGGATTTAAAAATGACAGTATTGCTTATTTTAACTATTCTTGACAAATCAATTACAGGGATCCATAATTTTGGAACGAGTTATTCTCTTGTTGGTGGTATTAATTCTCCTAAGAAGATTACATGCCAGGGTTCAAATGGAATATGTTACAATATGCTTCTGAAGGTGTGTTAGTTTAATCTGTGCGTTGATGGGTGATTTGAATGATTCTGTGTAATTAGGAAATTGTTTTCTACTCCCGTTCACAGGGACAAGATGATCTCAGACAGGATGCAGTAATGCAGCAAGTTTTTGGAGTAATGAATAAACTGTTGGAAGTGGAGCCAAAAACAAGATCTCGTCGTCTTCACATCCGGACGTACAAAGTCATTCCGCTTTCTCAGCGCACAGGCTTGATCGAGTGGGTTGAAAACACTCAAACACTTGGCGACTATCTTGTAGGTTCCAACCCTCAACCTGGGGCCCATGAACGTTACCGCCCTACTGACTATAAGCCATTCGACTGCCGCAGAATGATGCTGGTACGTGCAACTTTTTTTGTGAGCCTTAATTACACATCTAAATTAAAAGCAAGTAACGAGAGAATCTGTTTCTCCTTTCGCAGGATAACAAAACTTGTGTAGATCTTGAGAAGAAATATCAAACATACATGAAGATTTGTGAGCTCTTTAAACCTGTTTTCCGACATTTCTTTTTCGAAAATTTTAAAGAAGCTGGAATATTTTTCGAGAAAAGGCTAGCATATACCAGAAGGTATGAAAATTATTTGTAAAGTCGTCCCAGCTCCATTGCTATTATAACACTAAAACTTTTCTCCTGCTCCCTTATAGTGTGGCTACCACATCCATTGTTGGATACATTCTGGGATTGGGGGATAGACATGTCCTAAATATTTTAATTGACAAGACCACTGCTGAATTCATTCATATTGATTTAGGTATTTTTAATATTGATATGTTTAAATGTCAGCATTGAAAATTACATTTTTGGATAAAATCATTCTAACTGTAATGTGGTTGACAGGTGTTGCCTTCGAGCAGGGCAGAATTTTACCAACCCCGGAAACTGTTCCATTCCGACTGACCCGAGATGTTATTGATGGAATGGGTATGTCTGGCGTCGAAGGTGTATTCAAGAAGTGAGTTAAATCATTGTTCATCCTTTAAAAGTCTTTATGGTTTTACGAAGCAATTATGCTCATGCCAACTTATCGGAATTACACTTCTGTCCTTTTAATAGATCGTGTGAAATGACAATGGACGTTCTCCGAAACAATTCGGAAATCATCTTGACGGTGCTTCAAGTCCTACTCTACGATCCATTGTACATGTGGACCCTGACTACAGATCGCGTGGCCAAGGTCCAGCCTTCGGATTCGGGCAAAGGTAGTAGGAAATCCAAATCGAACGTGGAGCCAGTTGAAGATTCCGTCAAAGGTAAATTATCATCGTTTATGTGTGTATGTAACTGCAGATTTTTCGAAAGAGTTTTTCATTTGTCATATGGATTTATTGTGTAGAGCGAAATAACTCGGCAGCAAGAGTGCTTCTGCGATTGAAGCAGAAGTTGATGGGTATTGAAGAAGAAGGAGGATCTGTTGGTGCAATTTCGTCAGGATCTTCGCTCAGCATAAATGGACATGTTTCTTTGCTTATCCAAAGAGCCATGGACCCAGACAAACTGTGTAGACTGTTTCCTGGTTGGCAGCCGTATCTTTAGAGAAATGGTCAAGAATCTTTGCACAATGCGTTTTATATAGATTGGCATACAATAGAAATGAACCGTTTTTCGTTTATGCTCTTATTTTATTATAACATTTCTTATTGTCCAGCCAGCATAAAGGTAAAATACCTTAATGCATGAGTGCCTTTTAATGAATTTATGTTCAGGGTATGTGTGAGTACTTTTGAACTCGTACAAGTTAAGTTAAGAACATTCCAAGTAAGGTTTATAGTATATGGTTAAAAGTTAAAAATGGAGCTACAAAATATATGTTCTATACAAGATACTTTCTTAAAAAGAATTTGACCATTATAATCGGGGATACTTGATCACAGGAGTAATCACCAACTTTTAATATAGATTAAGTTTTTATTACACTTACGATTTTTAGAAACGACGAAAATGTATTTTTGATAACCAAATTGACATTTTAACTCAAGTTAAATGGATGAATATGAATTTAGTAAATAAAGCGTGCACGAATAAAGGATGCTATAAGTTGGCAGCGCTCGCTACGCTTTTATTTTAAAAGAAGGAATGAATCCTATTTATTATTGCATTTACAGCACCGGGTTATTTTCTTTATTTGATATCTTAAATCGGATTTTACAAAAATATTTCAAGGGCGCACTTTGAGCAACTCTTCTCTGCATTCTTTAACACTAATTTCATGATGCAACCAACTTCTCTTCTCCTTCGTTCTTGGATTCCCTACGGAAATTTAAATAGTACAGGGTTATAATGATTAGCATTGCAATGCCTGACCCGAGCATTGCCACGAAGACGAGATAGCCTGCCACGGGCATTTGGGACACTAGTCGAATCGTTGGTCCGATTTCATCGTCGACCCACGCTGATTCCTTAAACCACATGCAGGGAAAGTAGACCTTGGGAACGTTACTGAAAAGCCTTAAAAAGCAAAACAATGACAATTATTAATCTGAGATGCTTAAACGCATTCCTCTTTCCCATTTCAAATCTTTTCTTCGTGACTAACGGATAATCTTGGTTAGGTTGCAGCAGCACATTTACTTGCAGGGCTGCTACAGCATTAAGTGGGATTCCAGTTCTCTGAGAGTCAATACAAATCAATTTTTATTGTTTCAAATCAATCGTTATCACTTATCGCTCAATACTTTTGAGATAATCATGGAAATTGATCATTCCATCATATCTGGTCGTGACAATGACACGAAGCTAAGGTTGACATATCTTTAGCTGTCCGATAGGCAGATTTCAACTCACCGGCTCAAGGTCAATAAAGGTTTGGTGAATTTTGTCGTTTGGTTTCATTCCAACCACCGCTTCTCTGTATGAAGGATCCCCATACAGAAAATGAGGATATGAGACGAAGGCTGGAGCACCCCACCTGCACAAAAAAATTACAAGAGTTAATTGAAGACTTTGATTTTAATTATCTCACGTGCATTCTTCTGAGAAAGCCTTTAGTTCTTACTTGCATTTGTGAACATCGATTGCACCGTGCGGAGCACATTCATTAGTTTCTGGATAGCACCAACACGAGTTATCCGGTACTGCAGATAAATTCTTGAACAAATCTTCGTCCGCCCAGTACCGATACCCATGAATTTTGCTCACAACTGACTTTTCTTTGTAGGTAAGCGTCAGGCTCCGGCATATGTCAGAACTGAAGAGAGAAACGCTGTCTTTCCTCCGATTTGGTGGAAATAGTTCCCCAGCGGAACCATTCGTGTAGCCACAGTAGGACTCATAAACTGACGTTGGATTTTGATAGTTCCACTGGGCCACCTCTGCGAACTTTGTGATGTCATCTTTTCCTGTGTACATGTTGAACACACCATCGTATTCTGCACTCCCATTCCTCTTTAAAGGGAATAGTATTTATGATTAGCAATTTTAAATTAATTGTTCTTTAGTTCTTTTCTTCCTATGCATATGTGCATGGAACATACAGTGTAAAACCATCCAAATTTATCAAATGAAGGGATGTAGATGGGAAGTCCCAGTTCCGGTGGCAAAAGATTATAGATGTTCAAAAGGGGATCGATGTATCCATCAAATAGGAACTGACCCACTGTTTTCGTAATGACAAGTTTCGTTCGGAGAGCGACAAACGCACTGTTTAGCAGACCCTTGAGTATTGTGGAAGAGTTCCTTAATGCAAACACAGCCGTCTGCAACACGGGAAAACATGGCGTTATTTGAGAAAACTCTTTAAACAATGAAAATCTTTAGATGCAAACCCCAACTGAGTCTTGAAACTTACAATTGCCACCGTGTTTATTGTTGTCACTGGATCGTCAAGCGATCCACTGGACATGCTACGATCAAAGTGCCACGTTCGATTTTGTAAAAATGTAACGGTACTGTTGTTGTCATTCCACGTAATGTTCACCTTCTTCCGATATTCTCTGAGAAAATGTGCCATTTTTAGCATTTCGTTGCATTTTCATTGCGAAATGTTGGGTTTGTATACTGTGTGCATGAGACGTGAGTATGAAAAATTAAAAGTACCTGAACACATAAGGACCCATTTCAACAAATTTGGGCCTTGAACCCGGGTCCTTCAGTTCTTCCGGATTTGTCCAGTTGAACATGTAAAACTCTAGGTAAACTGGGATGGGAACATCTTCCCACAGGTCATAGCTGTAAGATGTTGGAGTGAGGACGAGTTGCTGTTTGGAAATGTACACGAGTTGAAAAAAAAGTTTCGCATTTTCCTTATATGCATCCTGGAGAAGCTGCTTTCTACTATACAAAATATGCATACCTTCCGAACAATGAAATCAAAGAGTTCCGACCAAACTCCAATGAAAACGGAGCCAATCACAACAAGAACGCCTCCCACAGCCGCAAGCGTTCCAAATTGGCAGTTTGAAGGCGCACGCATGGTGCCTTACTTGAGAATTCGTTTTGTGTGACACGTTTTTAGCAAAGCTAAT
Organism: Heteromurus nitidus; assembly: GCA_034687055.1. Classification (NCBI taxonomy): domain Eukaryota; kingdom Metazoa; phylum Arthropoda; class Collembola; order Entomobryomorpha; family Entomobryidae; genus Heteromurus; species Heteromurus nitidus. The sequence continues at coordinate 899 of JAQFZW010003677.1, read as the reverse complement.
GAATCGCTGCCTTGGACGAACGGCTAACAATGAACTTTAGATGTGCATGGTTAGAGCCCTTAGCACTCGCACTAGAAAACAGGATTAACACCTTCGCATATCTTTACGCATGCTTGAGATTTTTGTGCGACTTTTTTTATAAATTGCTAAACAGCTATTTGCTTTCTTCCAATGATCCATTCCAGAATGCACGCTCTCTGTAATTCACATTTCACACCTTTTGTACCTGATTGAATGTTGCATGCATTTGATTAAAAAGGAATACGCTCACTGAGGATGAGAGAGAGAGGAGGATTGCTGCTCGTGTGCTTCAACCTATCAATTTATTGATTAGATTTGAGTGAAATGCTGTCGATATGTCAAAATTGAATGGAAACTTTTAAATTTAATTGTAAGTATCTGCCTGCACCTGAAATACCGTCGTTGTTAAAAATATATTTACACACCATACCACTTCTATAAACAACTCACTTCAAAGCTCGTAATCTTCCTTTCTTGGCATTTTTTGGTCTAATACCGAATACAGATTTGCGAATTTTCACACATCACAATCTTATCTGGACAATTTGATGCTTTGATTATGACGTGGATGGGTGCGAAGCCAAGTGTCCTGACTGGACGCTATGAGGCGAGGTAGACAAAGACTTTGCTCGTCGCAATGTGCCCAGCACATTTCCCCGCGAGACGTCTCCAATGCTCTCCAAATGTTTTCTTCTCTCCTTCTCACTCAACACAAATGTGACACGGTCAATGTTTCGTGTCAAGAAAGACTGACTCTTCTTCTTAACTTCTTTCTATCCAAAGATAATTGCAATTAATGTTATTAATTAATTGTCATTTGTGACCAATTGGAATAAGAGTGATAGTTTCTCATTCTCATGCTCATATTGCATAGGGGA
>JAQFZW010003676.1:0-12268 GCA_034687055.1 Heteromurus nitidus | reverse complement strand
ATTTTAAAAAAGGGTGCTTCAAATTTTTAAGTAGCCGCTAGATTGCACGCATTTGCGTGCAACGGGGTAACTAGTGTAGATATAAAGAGTGTATATGAGTGTATGGGTGCTCATTTTCAGCGAGCTCGGAATAACTGCTCATAAAGATCTACCCATCATTATAATGCGTAATAATAACCATCATAAAGCAACTTGGTTTGCTTTCAACAGCGAACAGTTGCGCTTCTTCTATCCTTCTGCGTGACTGATACACAAGCCTTGTGGCTTGAAGAGATCCGAAAGACTTGCTCATATTACTATTCCCGAAGTAAATTTACTTTCAAGCTTTCACAGTTCGGCGGCTGTTTTGCGGCTGGATTTTAAGGAGCAGCGACACACTTTTGTATACATACGTAACATGACGGGGCGCACATAAACATCAGCAGAAGCGATAAGTAAAAGAAGTGTCCATACTATTATTGCTTCCTTCACTTCATTCATATCAAGAACTCCATACGGGAGAAGAAGAAGAAGAGCTTAAAGCTACACACGTTTGTAAAGTAAACAGACGGGTACTTAAACACAACAAAGTTTTTGTTAGTATCTTAGAAATTCACATCTCGCTCGACCCCGGTTTTCAAGAAGGAAAGAGAGAGAGAGAGCAAGTCTCTCTATCTCGATAGTTTTGACGTTTCTCGTGGTTTATTATTATGTGGCAAAAACGACTAAAAGGTAACGTGATGGAGGGAAGTACATAGACATCCTATCTATAATATGTATTTATATAGGTACAGGGAAAAGCAAAGTTTAAGCTTCTTCTTCCAAGTCAAAATCCCAAATCTTACCTCGAGCAATGTTAACTTTTCTCTACATAATGTTGAAAAGTGGAAAAGATAATTCCCAAATAAAACTACGTTTATAGACACACGCGAGGCATTACACGATACAAGCATAGATTGTGGGGAGAGAGTGAGAGAGGGAAGACGAAGGGAAAAGTTGAGGAAACATTTTCGAACAAGTTTTAATAGCGAAATCATCTTTCATCAGAGACTCTGAAGTTTTTAGATATTCTCAAGTCGTATTCATCGCAGCTGTAATAAAAGGCGAAAGGAAAAGAGGAAACCAATCGGATATGAGCATGCATTGCATGAAATGTTTACGGGTATGAGAGCACAATGGAAACTAGGAGCAAGCGGGTAAAACCCTCTTGAGATCATCCCTATCCTATCTTGAGAGAGAGAGAGAGAGAGCGTAAGGTTGATAGGACAAAGTAAAAGGAACAACTGACTCTCGGAGTAAAAGTTGAAGGTTGGACCGTTGAAACTTGAAAAGTCATGGAGGGACACTGGGGAGACTGGGTTTTGGGATCTCTCTTGGAGATTTTCTCTGCTCTCCTTGATGATATGGTTGTGCACAATCTTTTTGTCAATAATTCCGGATTTAGGAAGAAGACCAACCAAGTTGAACAACGCTCTCGTACCCTCTCTCTCTCTCTCTCTCTCTCTGTCTATCTAATCCAGTATATATATACGTACGAATGAAAATGCATCTCTCTCGACTCCCATGCACAATAATATTTATCACGTGTACTATCGCACCTTGTATCTGGAAATGGTAGCGTGCTCCCGATTTTATTTTTCTGATAGAAAAACACTGGTCACCGCACGAGTTTTCTGAGAGTACGCAGTAAAATTGTAAATGAACAAGAACAAGAACAAAGTGTATCGAGATGGAAGAAGAGTACGGGATAGCTTTTGAGAATCATGATAGGTGCATTTTTATACTTCCCCAAAGACAACACGACCCGTGTTCAGGGAGATCTTGTAAAATGTAATACAGGAAAAGGAGAAGAACAACAAAAAACTGCAACACAACGCATTTCGACAATCTCCCGAAACCAACATAAGGTTTGTGCTTATTCTAGATTTTTATGGGGAAAAGGGTCTTTGAGTTGCTTGCGTCTTTTTGTGAAAGTATTTTTCCCCTTCTTTGAAAAGGAGGAAGAATACTACACCCCCTGAAAATCGGGGGTGGGGTATAAAGTGTAAGCAGGTGGAATACAGAATAGAGAGTACAAAGTAAATCAACAGAGCAAGTAAGTGAAACTCATGCAAGCTCAATGAATGTCTTGTTATTAGTGAATTCGAGGGGGAGGAAAAACTTTCTCTCTTTTCTTTTTAGTCTCTCTACACCCTAATACATCATGGAAAGTTGGGAAAGTTAGAAGACAGACTTATCGCCGGTTAGGTGCACTTTATAAAAACTGTTGAGAAAGCGTATATTCCAGCTTAAACTGTGAGCTTAAGGTAGAATTTTGATGGGGGTTTACTCCACTGCATAGTACAAGCTTAGAGTTAAACTGGGAAAAAATATTGCATCCTAATACTAAAGATTCTTCCTTGAGTTAGTCAGGTTTGTGATCAGATCAGTAGCGTAAATAAATTGGCATAATATACTTCGGTCTTTCAAGACAACTGTACCGGTGCAAAAGCAACAGTCTTGACTGAAGTGAACACGGAGTTTAACAGTTTAAGTCAAGAGGACTTTTTACTCGAATGTTTTGAGGAAGAAACAAGCTCCGTTAATTCAGAAGGGCTTATAAATGTTTACCTTGAGTTCTCTTCAAGAACTGCAGATGCTATTTATTTCGAGACATGTATTGCTGTGAGTTTCCTAAAGCGATAGTGCCCGATCTTGTTAAATATATATTGATGCAAGTTGTTCAGTTTCTGATGGCAAGTGTCGTTCATCGTCGTGCACGACCAGCACTCCAACCTGTGCATGTGTAGAACCTCGTCTCAAGCGGTTTCACACCAATGTGCATGCTCGTGCTCCTATGCTTCGCACATATTCTCCAGGACTTGAGAAGGGAGAGAAAACCTTTTTATTTTATGACCGTATTGATTTTGTAGCAGTGTGCAGGTATACACCCGTCTTTTCTCCTCTGGTGCAGCAAATTGAGCCCATCAAAACCAAAATGATCTATCAAGTCGTCCCTCATGAAAAATTTAGCGGAGCTGGGGGAACCGCTCGTGTAATGGGCTTTATTGGATGGAATTAGCTCTAATGAAAGGCTTTTCAGTTTCACACAAAACTGGAGTTGCTCCGCTCTTAGAAGAACATCAAGGACTACATTATATATATGTGTATTCGGTATTGAGTACGTGTATCTTTACCAAACTCTTTTATCACGTGTAGGAAAGCTTGTCAAAAATTCGGTACCATCTGCAACGATTACCTGCGAATATAACGCTACAAGTTTTTGATGGTTATTTACACATTCACGCTGTAATAATACTAACTCTAGCCCTGGAATTGCGCAATATATGAGGACCGATACTCGGAAACACTTTCGCTGTGTAAACTTAGAGTCAGAGTGGATCAAGAAGTAGTTACGTAAGCGCATATCTTCATGCATTTCATTCCTTGCAAAAACAGGCACCTTGCATAAACAAGCTGCAAGGTCAATGTGCTAATATATAATTTGGGTCTGTTATGTAAACGTTAGTCTGACGAAAGTAAAAGTAAACTCATAATGTTTTGCAATAATTGTATTTCCTAGAAAGCATCTTCCGTAAATATCAAACACGTGGCAAATAGGTTCAAATTCCAAGGTTGCACATGACATCCCTCATGTTTTGCACACAACAGCTCTCAAAATGAGGAGTCTTGGAAGTTGGAACATGCATTCCCAATCAACTGCGAAGTATTCTGCTTTACTGTACTTCCAGTACCAGTTTACTAGGCTTACAAGATCTATCAAACTCTGAAAGAAAAGCTGCAGAATTGCAAACTTTTAACATGGCATATAATCGTACAAAAATAGAGAAACGCAAACATCGTTATTGGAGTTCCACATGCTTCTCGTCCGTCGTCTTCCGTCCCTTTGTTTTTTCAATATCAATGTCACCTTTCACGAAATGAAACTGATGGGCATGTGACTTGTTCTCCTACAAACAACTCACAAACCGATTGCAATTCTCGATTCTACAGTTTCATACTTCGTTTCGAGAGAAAAGAAGTCTGGTATTTTTTCATTTCTCGCTGGGACATTTCTGCTTCAACAACGGGAGTAGATCGAACCATTCCACCGACCACACACCACCCCTACACTAGAGAAATCTGGGAGATGCAGTCATTGTTCCATGGGAGCTGGTTTAACTTTTTTTCTACTCGGTGAAAATGTAACACGACAGCCATTGTTGCAATAAAAGAAAAGCATAGAGACTCGGTAATATTCAGAGAGTAAAATGAAATACCTACGTACCTTTTGTTCCCTTCTTCGACGAGAGAGGAGAGAGAGAAACGAGTGAGACATGTCACTGTGTGCTTTATTCTCGGCGCGTGGTAGAATGACGTTGACGACTGGAAGACAAACGAAAGGAGGAGAGGAGAAAAGTACGTAATGGTAGAAGCTTCAGGTTCATTTCCTCACACTTTGTGTAATAATACGGTATGTAGAAAGAATCCAAATCGAAGAGAAAATCTGAGAGAGAAAGTTTCATTCGGCTACATACCACATACCTCTAGGTCTTCTAGCTACCTCCACCATCAAAAAACTCCCTAGTTTTTGAAATCGTTCATCGCGTCTTTTTTTTGCCTTTTTCTTGCCCTGCTGACGCTTTCTTGTGTAAATGTATCTCTCTCCTAGTATAAAGATAATTGTGAGAGGTAAGTGTAATATGTGTGGATACATGAAAACATTTATCTACTATGGCATTTAGGATGATGATAAAAGGAGAGAGAAGTATTTTTTTCTAAAAAAGGGAACACTGAAAGGCGTTTCTTTTTTTCCCCATCAAACGGCAAAGAAAAGGAGAAGAGGAAAGTGAAAAGCTTTAAAAAATATGTGAAAGAAAGAGTTGCACTTGCTTTTAAAACCGAATCCCTCTCTCACTCCCTACACAATACTTAGGAAAAACCAAGATCAGAGTCAGTCAAACAGACATAAAAGTAAAAAAAAGATGGAGTGATTGCACCTGAGCTAAGCACCCGTGAAATTTTGGCAGGAATTTGCACTCCATCCTCCATCCATTCGTATGGTTTTTTACCAGCAGCAATATTGTTTTCATCACTTCTTCGCCAGAGAAATACCACTCACACACGTCGGAGACTCAGAAATACACACACACACACATTATCACAACTTCAACAATCACGACCGACAGAAGAAGGTGAAAAGAAAGGATGACAACGAGTGGGACGCGAAATTGAACTTTTTAAATATAAAAGAGTGAGGTTTTAGAGAGAAAAGTCTCTCTCCACAGTTGCATTACGGGTATGTAATAAAAAGCAATAAGCGTTTTCCATCTGAGCAGTTGAGTGTTCAAGAAAAAAGGGGTGAAATGGTCTTTTCACCTTCCATTTATCCTATGTGTATGCATGCTCTTCGTACATATAGTTTTTGGGGATTATAGCTTGTAACGTGTGCGGCAAATGTGCGGGATAAAAACGGAATATTATGCAATGTCGAGGTTGAAAGTGGAAACGGTTGCTTTTCAATTGTCGGTGAAAAATATTGGATAGATTTGAAAGGTGTCGATGATCATGATATCCGTTGTGGTAAAAGTATATATTGGTCCATGATTCGAAAGCGGGGGAACGTGAAACTGAAATATATATTTTATTGCGAGATTGATTTTATTTGATAATACTGGGATTCAAAATGTTACTGGAGTGTATACTTTCTTTTTGTAGCAATACACAAATCGGTTCTTGACAAGGGCTTATGGACTTTGAACACATCGTGAAACATCAGTGGGTCTCTTGACAAAAACATCATTTACTTAAGTGTGACATGATAGTGGTGAGAAAGAGCATTTTTGAAGAGTAACTAGGATTTGATTTTTCAAGGGTAGGGATTTCAAAACTGGCAGCATACATTGTTTAAATATTTTTTTACCCTGTCCCTTGCCACTCACTGCACACTCTCAAGAAAATGAATATACTCCGGAAGTAGTGATCTTTTGCATTTCCTTCTAGAATTTCAAATAAAAAAGATGATTCACTCTCGGCCAGGATGGGGGAAAATCAGGATTTCGTTGCGCAACTGACAAAACAAGTGACATGTTGTACGATTTGAATGATCGACGTTCCTCGTTTGTCAATTTCTAAACAAGATTCCGATTCCATACCACGAAGCCGTTTGTTGGACATTCAGATCAGGCGAAACCAATTTCTTTGGCTGCTGACTATTACATTTCCTTGGAATATGGCACAATATGCCTTTGTGACATCTTTACGGGTTTCTTACAAGTTTTGGAGTAGTTAGGCTAGTTACAATAACAAGTGCCGCTAAAGGTATCAAGATAATCAAGAATGGATATATTCACTAATCATGGGACTTAGCAAGGGCGTTGGACTTCGCAGGAACAAATATTTAGATGAGTTTTACATGTAAAAAATTAAGCATGCAACATAGACTGTCCAATTTTCTCAAAAAATAATATGCAAATGAGCACCTAATTTGTATATTTTCAAAAATTCTTACAAAAATTTTCCCACCAAAAAATCTATTTTTTATATTATCATTTTTCGAAATTAAGCGTGCATCGACTGTTAGTATGGAGTGACAAATAATAGGGGATTTAGCATGGCGGATGGCATTCTTGTCTTCAGTAACTAATAAGGACAAGAAATGAATATTTATCAAAACTCCAAACTGCTATCATGAGAGAGCAGGCGATAAACCTGTGCTTTGTAGAATTTTGCACAATCGAACTGTGCAGTTCCTTTCCTATATAATTATTCAGAACTTTCGGTCATGGAAATTGCCTGAATCGACATATGGGCCAATATGAGGGAGTCCCAAGGAATTAAATTTTTTGTTCATAACAAGTCCATGTGTAATTGCTTACTTAGCTTGTTACACACTGACTGGCCATTTTAATTACAGCATACCAGACCATACCAGAGGATATTACGTGAGCATCCTTTCCTCTAACAATTTGCACATAAAATGGAATCGAGAAGTATTTTCGAAATGAATTTCAAACGCCAATTTCTTTGTCAACGTGTTCGCTGGAAACCCGGAATCATCTACGAGACAATTTGTTATTTATGACGATGTGCAATCAGGTATAACGTTGTTAGAAATTGGAAAAATTGCGTTGATGGTAGAACTCTCATTTTTATATAAGTACGTTCATATCAACCACTTCAATTCAATCCATATTCCTTTTTACTTCACATACGACACCATCATTGCAAATAACCGTGTTCATAAGCTTAGTACAACGATGGATTTATATTGTGACGACAGAAGTAAAAAAAGGACAGGCAAATGAAAGGATGGAAGCTTTTTGAATTCTTTATAAACTTTTTTTTCTGCTAAAGTGCTTTCCTTTGACTTTTTCCTGTCATCATCATCAAAGTTAACATTTGCCACTTTGTAATAAAATTTTTCTTCATTTTCAGAACATTCCTGACGAGCTATGTGTGCTATGTTCAGCTCGTCGTATTAGAGAAAAGTAAGATGAAAGTTTTCCAACGAAGCGCAATATTATAGTACTTACACAATCATATTTCTTATGAGAATACGAATACATGTAATAATAAACGATGTACCTTTTGTGACTTGGTCTCCAACTTCTTGGATTTTTTTTATTCCGGAAGAGCATATAGCAATAGTACTAGTTCCACCAATTTTCATCCACTTTAGACAATCTTTAAGCCGGCAAGATGTTTGCATTAAGGACTCATCCTCTTTACATTTTACTTGTAAAACTAACTAGTTCACTCCGAATTCGCTTTATATCTGAAGATATACATATAATATACTCTGGCGTTCTCTTGTGTGTGAGCACATAGGCATGTATTTTAAATGATTTCAGGAAACAAAGAATAATATTCGTATCGTTTCTAAAGATATGTAGAGAAGAGGCATATAAGCTCTTGTTTGACTTTTGACTACAATAAGGAAATTCTTAGAAGACATTGATTTCACACTAACGAATCTTCATTTTGTTTGATGTCACGTCACCTGGGCTCGAAACTTACAAAACATGGGAGTAGGATGAGCTGATTCAAATAAATACATTTGTCGTTTGAAGCTCGACTCGAGGAGTGTCTGATGTTTTCAGTTCAGCACTTCCTGCAAATAGACATTAGTAAAATTACGAGCAGGATTTGGGTGAATAGGACGAACTTCATTATGCACATGTTTTTTCACATATCGCATCTTCTAGTCTTCTGTGAACAATTTCTTTGCGAAATATAATCGAGTTTTTTTGCAGATAGCGTTATCGTTATTAGTTATCATCTTATTTCCAAGAAATCAGAAATGAAATTGAAATGTACTACGACTAATTTCTACTATTAAGGTCACGCCAAAGTCATACTTGTACGCATTTAAAAATACTCGCTTGCTCTTTAAGGGGTCGTGGGCATCCAGGCAAAATGCGTAAAATTGACTTTATTGAACTACAAACCTTGTAAACACATTGACCGAGAATTGGGTAGAATTTGCTTTTCAGGGAAACTAATTTTAGTAACTTATGTTAGGAATAGGAAGTTCCGATGTGACGACTTCCCAAATTTAGTGAACACTTTTCATTACCTTACTCCCAACTTCTTTCCTGAGAACCACAGGAAGCTGGGAGTTCTGTATGGATTTTGCTAAAAAAAGCCTCATGTACCTAGAATTCATACGAAACCATCCCTTGCTCCCTAATTTATCTATGCTCTGCAGGGTATATCCGCTGGAGCATAACCGAACATCTTCGCTAGTTTGTTTATGAATTCCATTCAGTATTTTCCCCTCAGGTTCATATATGCAATGTTTTTTCTTCTTTGAAGTATGAATCAACATCCCATTTAAGTTTCACTTCGTAAACCTACGCCGTAAAAACGTGTAACTCTTTTATAAACACCGTAAAATATGACTCATGAATGCACCGTTCCTATACGCAGGAGTCATACATATGTAAAACACGCATTTTTTTAACCACACGAGTCACATCATCATAGTCGAACTGTACAAAAACTGGTTTCTACAATAAATATGGTATTGCTTTCAGAACCTGTAACATGATACGATTTCTAGAACGAGAGCCTTCTTGTCCCCAGTTTGAAATCCAAATGAGAATCCTCTCCAAAAGTAAAATTTAAAAACACTGTTTCCTCTATGGAGTCAGTTTTTTCTCTCGTGTCGGACCGGAGAAGAGAAAGAAAATATTGTGAAAGACAGAAAAAGCAATGACAGCACAAATACGGTGATATGATACGATGTTGGATGAAACATATGCTAACCGTTCCTTTATAGACGAAAACTCATATTCTCACATCTCAGGTTAAAGGCACGCATATTATGTGAGCCCAAGTGTAAATATATGAAAACGCTTTATGCGTAATGTGCATTTGTCTGTAAAAATATCAATCCAGCTGTGTGTTGATGGCCCGAAGGAAGCGTGCCTGATGCTCCTCATATGAAGAACATGAATATAAAAAAGGACAAAAAATATGTCTCGTGTTCAAAAAATACTCATAGATGTTCCACCGATGTCGGTAATGCAAGAATGTTCTGAAAAATGGTCGAAACGATTTTTGAAAGCGGAAACAGATGATACCTCTTGTGTCTCTACTCTTATGCTTTTTTGGCTTGCTTGGAAGACTTTTTTAGCTGATGCTGATGCTACCACAAAGTTTCACCGGAGTATGGCACATACCGTCATATACTCGTGCTCTTGTGCAACGCATTTTTTCTTCTTCTTTTATCCCTCAAATACGCTCATCATCATCATGGTGCACTTTACAGTAGTCGCATTCATCTGTAATGGACGCAATTTCACTTTTTTTGTGGTGGAAATCCGACTTCACCGAAAGCCTGAAGAAAAACCTCTATCCGCACGCACTTAAATCACTAAATTTTATGGGATGGGTGATTTTACGCATCTCTTCACTGCGCGAGAGGGAAGGAAAGTAGGATTTTGCTCCCCGAAAATATACCTTCTTCAATTTAGGGACATTTTTTTGGTAGAAAAAGGTTATTTCATGTGGCATGGTTTTAGTTTATCCCAAAAGCGAGGAGACAGGGACTCACCACGTTCGAAATTAGGCGTATTATTTTTACTTTTGCAGTTTGTGTCTTTCCCTTTCGGGCTATAGTCGTGTTGTTCGTGGCTCTCAGCTCAGCTCTGAAGGTCGAAACGCCGCAGTGGTTGTCTGATGATTGTTACTTTTGTTTCTCATTACAAAATACTCGACGCAAAGTGTGTTTTAAGCATCAAACTGGAACGCTCCTGTAAAACGCTTGAGAAACCAACTATTTTGTTTTTAGATTTTCACAAATAACGTGAACCAAAGGAAAGAGCAAGTTGTGTAACCACGAGCCATTCCCATTGTTTAGCATGATAGATGAATAGTTGGCGGAGGAGAACGCAACTTTTTGCCCGTGGCACCACATGATGGGTGTAGATTTAACGGGAAATGTCTATAGATTCATAAATTTTACTTGCTGCTCACAAGCTCAAAATTACAAATGGTGTACCTTTCCCTGCTGAAGTGGGAGAAAGAGATGGAGTAAAAGTTGTGTACCATGTGAATGTGTAGCAACCACAATATTCGCAGATCGACAACATCATGCATATTTTCTCAAGTAGGAATGTATAATGCATGGATATATGTATCTCTCTCTCCTCTTTTTGAGTACATTTTCTTCGCCAAGGGTAAAAGGTATAGCGTCATGGAACATGAGATTGGATTTGAGACGCACAACGGCATGCTGCTGCTGCTGCTGCAATGCAACTGGAAAAGCTACAAATTTCATGAGATCTGTCTACCTAAAGGTAAAATGCGTCCGTAAACAGGAAACTCGCTGTGGGCAAATCCGCTTTTCCCTTAAACCCGAAACCCTTTAAATAGCCGCTGCACACGGAAAGGGGTACTAGAATATTGAGAATACAAGAGTCTGGATATTCATTCTAGCCAATTTCCATACTATATTTTTTGTTTATCCTGTGCAACTTATTCTCATGTGTAGCTCTTTCCCAAAAAGCACTATATGTGTATAGGTACGAGATGACTGGATTTTTTGGACAAGTGGAAAGGCATTGTTGTTTTGCACCTTGCGGAGAGATAATTCACTTTCATTTGACTGCATATTTTGTGTTCTGGGCTGGACTTCTACTGAACTCTGAACAGTGAACTACTCTGTTAAATACTATTATTATAATGACAAGAACCAGTGTAAACCGTAGTAAGCTTAAAGGTCCCACACATGGAGTTTTGTATAATACGGGAAAGTGATTTTGCAGCAAAACAAAAGCACATTACTGATCTGACGCTAATATTTCTTGTAGAAAGCCACACGACTCGTGGTTGTAGCAAATGTTACTGTTTTTAAACTTGAAGGTTGTCTTTGCAAAGCGAAAATGGTTGTTTGTTTGACAAACAGCTTGAAACGTGCGTGTCATTGTCATTATTTCACGCATTTTCAGAATGAAGACTATTTTTACACACTTCAGCTATAGACTCTTTTCTGGGGATACTTCACCAATTCAAGGTGAAGACTTTTTTATGTTGCCGGTATTCAATGTACAAATTAATATCAGTACACAGTCTACTTGTACATGTGTACAACATTTTTATGGTTCACCTACTGGAACATTGACGACTTCACAGCTAGAAGGCTAAAAAGTATTCGGCGTTTTCATTTCCATCCAGAGTAATAAAAATCACATGGCAGCTGCAAGAATAATTTTATTACCTTAAGCATATCATCACTGTGCCAGAGTTTCTTTTGGGTTATTATTATTATGACTTGCGTACGTAGCTTAAACACATGCATGTTTCCTTATTTGTCTGAATAACAGAGATTAGAGCTTGCCACCGCTTCTGGAAAACTTTTTTTTGGTACGCCATAATCGTATTGTAGCAAACAAATTGAATTTATAACCAAACAGATTTACATGCGTGTCCACACGGTTCTGTTTTTTTGTTGAACAAAGTACCGGCAAAGTCATCCAGTTGACGCACTTCATATATACGAAGGCTTTTTCAAAGAAGTTGAGCCGACTTTGATAGCGCTTATCTCAAAGACGACTTCTTCAATTAATCTGGTCTGCATATCCTTTGATAGATAAATATTTGGGCTTTTGAATGACGGGTTGGTTGTAGTAGAATTCAATTGCTGTGCGGAGTAATGGCTGGTAATATCGACGATCATGTTTTTCATTAGCCAAGATACTCGTGCGCAGGTGAAGCTAAACTTTTTGAAGGGTCTTTCTTCCAGTTTAGTTAGAAGTGAACTAAATAAAATTGATGTGGATCCTTTGCCAAGTCTATCAACTGT
>JAQFZW010003675.1:0-12271 GCA_034687055.1 Heteromurus nitidus | reverse complement strand
AGGAGCCACTACACAAAGTGCAAAAGTATGGTTTCTCCCTCGTGTGGGTCTGAATATGTTCTTCCAGTCTTGCCATGCTCCGGCAGCGATATTTACAGAACAAGCAGTGACACGGGAATTGGCGAGTGTGGGTAAAAATATGGTGCCTTAATTGTGACGAATCATTAGTTCTCAGTGAGCAGTGGGGGCACTGGAAGCATTTCTTCTCCCTTCCTCCTCCGTGAGCATTTCTCTCATGTTTTCTGAGAGAGTCTTTTGTTTTGCAATGCGCGGAGCAAGTGGGACACTCGAGGCGAATCCTGTCTCCGTGAATTTTCTCGTGAGTCCGAAGCCCATCAAGATCGATGAATGTCTTGCCACAAGTTTTGCACTTGTGACTCTTCTCAGGTTTTATGTGAACTGCGGTAATGTGCCTCTTGAGGTGACTCTTGCTGATCAAGGATTTTGCACAAATGGAGCAAGTGTGCTGACGTGGTGCTGGTTTGTGTGTGTTCATGTGCCGCTTCAAGGAACTTTTCTCCCTGAACCCTTTCCCGCATTGCGCACATTGAAAGGGCTTCTCGCCCGTGTGGCTTTGGATATGCCTTAAAAGATTTTGATTTAAGATGAACCTCATCTCACACATGTCACAAGCGAAGGGTCTTGAAGAATAGGCGGAGTGCTTGTGGGCAACGTGCCGGCTCAAGTACTTTTCGTGCTGGAATATCTTGGGACAGCTGGAGCACTTGAATGAATACTCGATGAAATGGTTATCCCTGTGGAATCTCATCCCGAGCTCACTTTTAAACTTCTTTCCGCAAATGGAACATTTAAAGTTTTTCTCAGCAGAGTGACTCCCATTCAAGTGTGTTCTCAAATTACTGAATTGTGTGAACGACTTTGGACAAATTGAGCAACACCAAGGTTTCTCTCGTGTGTGAACTCTCATGTGAGAATCGAGATCATGTTTGGATTTACAAACATGTTCACAAAACAGGCAGGTCACAGACAGTGCTTTGGTTTTTGATGTCATTTTGAGTTTGTTTGAAGAACTTTTTAATGTACAATACGAAATTGGTTTAAGTCGACTTCACACAAAAGGAAAGAATTTTTTAGCAAAATTAAAGCTAATTTAAACTTTTCTCAAACAATATTGCAAAAAAATTAGCTTGAAAATAAGGAAAAACAAGTGTGATCCGACATGAAGTAAAAGTGAGTATGGGAAAACATATGGAGACTGCTTATGTATGTGTGAATTAGAAAAAAATAAAGGGATATATATTGGAGAGATTCCAACACGCATTCGAGGTATGTAGCATTTAGGGGGAAACTGCTCAGGCATTGGAGTTATTCATGAAAGGAAATTTCTTCGTCTCATTTTTTCATACACGCTCAACACATTCATTGTGCACACTCTAATTCAGCTCAAACTTCCAGTACAAGCTCACAGTCTGGTGAAGGGCGAAGGAAGGAAAATGATTTTCTCTTTCTCTCTCTCTCTCGATATTTTTGTGTCATGCAGTGCAGCTTTACGCTTGGCTGAAGATTGCCCTTTTATTTTTAAGCCACAAAGCTGACTGACAATGAGACCGTACTACCTCGCCTGCATTGAAACATACGCAAACCGAGGAAAGGAAAAGTCATATTGAAAATGGTTTGCTCGGAAAGAAAAAAATACTTGGTTCGAAGAAGTTCGGATGAAAACTGGTTTGCTTCATGAAAGTGTAGAAACGGGAGAAGAGAATAGCACCAGATGCCAGTGAGCATTTCAATCAAGTTCTTGAATCTCTGAACCTCTCCATGCACTGCGGTTGAAACTCTTGGAAATAAGCAGGAGTACGCAATCTCATCTTCATTTGGCAATCTGTCACATGTTTTCTGGGGACAGTTGTTCATCTCGGCTAGCGAGCCGAGCCAGTGATGTTCCAAAACCCGATCGAGCCAGAGAAGAGCTGAACAAGTTTTTTCCTGGCTAAGAATTGTTTCAAATAAATTAATGCGTCAACCCATTTTGTACTTAATCCCAGCCGTGCAAAGTGGTCGGCCGATGACAATTGAAGACAACCCTCTTGTTGCTAAAGCATAATCCCACTTCGGAAAGTAATGCGAATTGTCTGTATAAAATGTTCCCATCTCCGACCCCCTCCCCCCCGATTTCAACTGTTTCCCTTCTCGAATAACCTTCGTTCCAGGAATCACCGACATCGCGATTCTCTTAATTTTCTCATTTTTGCTGGATACTTTTTCTTGAAGAAACCTCATGAAAGATCCAGTTGAGTTACCCAATTCTTTCAAGGTAGTTTTCGCATCCGTCTTAGAAAATAGAAAAATTCCTGGGGGAAGCTGGGAAAACGACTACATAATTTGTTTGGTGATGATGTTATTATTTATTAGGCTTGTATAGTATTGTTCATCACATTAAATCATTGTAATTTGACACGAAGATTAATTAATTGAGATTAATATGTGAAGTCTTCGGAGATTCCAATGAATTAATCTATTAAACATGGTCTTTGATATTGATGCGATTTAGTAACATCGTTAATGAGAACATTAAATTGAACACAATTGCATATTACATGTATGTCTCGTCTGTTGTAATTACTTTGTAAATTAATGGTGTATGAAATTTTTACATTCCAATTTTATTTTTATTTTTCACATTGAAAAAAACCATGCATTTCATTCAGATTTGATTCCCTGAATTGATATATTCTCTAACTTACCGAAACTGATTAATATAATCTCAGAGTCAGGTTGTGTTATTTTAGCCGAATTTAAGTTCGGCTCATGGATTTGAAAGAGCTCCTCAAACGTTGTAAGTATCGCATTGTATTTTGGTACCACCGCAAAAACACTATTTAATGAGAAATTGTCAATTGTGCTGTTATTACAGTTTGAATTTAACTCAATTTGAAATGAAGCCAGCACTTACTGTGATCGTACTTCCAATTTTGGCGTTTCTAATTTGCTCAGCCTTTGGAGATAGCAGACAAGACTTTGACTTGCCAGCAGCCGTAACTGAGCTACTCGGTGAAATTGAGGACCCGGATTCCGTCAGTGCACATTAAGAGAAATCAATTTATGCTGTTGTTTTGTTGTCCCCATTAATGTATATGAATTGAATAAAATATGTGTTTATGTGTTAGCCCCCGGAAACTGATGACGGATGTAGTCTTTGCCAGAACGATGCCACCGACTGGGAATGTGGAGAGGACGGTGTGTCATATAAAAATGAATGCCTCCGACAATGTAAAGGAAAAGGTAACAAGAATGTCTTTGCTGACTAAATAACATTTGTAAATGTTTCATTTTATTACGTTTAAAATAATTCGAATCATCATCTCCTTTAAGAAACCGGATTGAAGCACAAGGGGATTTGTGAACCGACAAGAAAGTAAATCTGGATAAGGTACTGGATTTAAAGGTTAAGACAGTCCATGTCTCAGTATATTCCGGATATTAGTTTAATATTATTTTCCACAAAATATTTTGTACAAAAATTACATTTTACAACACATTACCATTTGATCAATTCAATTATGTAAATCAGTTCAGTTGATCTCTTTGGAAGGGATGCCTTTTTTTAAATAACTGGATATTACTTCGTTTTTGTCTCCATCGCGTTCAATCCAGAAGTGGATCTGCAAAGTTGACTTTGCGCTGATTTGTGTCTATTCTTTTCTGAGAATGTTGCAGTTCAATCGTTTCTTGAATGTAATTTAAATCTACAACAAGGCCATTGATTGCTTTCTGTAATAAAATATATATTATGCTTCAGGATTTGTTGTAAAATGAGTTGATAAAGTACTACGTTTAAAATAATTCAGTTGTGGAATTGTGTTATCCGTTGGTTTGAAAAGTCTTACCTTGTGCTTATTTTGCCGTAATCTCCGCACTAAAAATATACTCAAAGGGAGGACGATGATAACAAGTGTTCCAATTAGCGCTCCTAACACCCACAACCACACTGGCATTCCAGACTTCACCGTTTTGTTATTAAATTTGAAGAATTTCACTTTTCTGCTTTGACCCGCGGCATTTTCTACAAAACATGTATATTTGCCGAAGTTGTTTGCTTCCGCATGGCGCAACATTAGCACTTCCTTGAATCTGACATTTCTTTTCATTTCCTCCTCATCCAAATTCCTCAGGAGATCATCTGTCTTATTTTTCACTTTTATAGAGCCGGTTTCAATGGGATTTCCATTTATTAGCCATTTCACAGTTGGTGGTGGATACCCCGAATAGGTGCATTCCAAATGGACATCATCTCCACGTTCTTCATGAGCGTTGCCAACAGCAAATGCTTCTACTTGCGGAGGACAGTTCATGTATCTTTTGTCATCTGGTGAAATCGTGCAACCAAATATCAAAGCAGGCAATGACGACAAAATTTCTATTAAAAATCTTAGTTGGCAGTCGCAATTCCATGGATTATATCCCAGGGACGCGTGCTCAAAATTTTCGAAATTGAGAAATATTTTCCAGCTGAGCGTTGCCAAAGTATTATTTTCCAAAGACAACTTCTTCAGCGTTCTCACGTTATCAAAAGTGTTATCAGGTATGTAGGAAAGTTTGCAGTAGCTTATGTCCAAATCAGTTAGGGAAGCCAGCGGTGGAAACACAGTTCCGATTTGGAAACTCTTAATCGGGTTATAAGAAATTAATAACGCTTCCAGCTTGATAAGTCCATGGAACACATGAGGATCTAAACTCTGAATTAGATTGCTTTTCAAGGACAGGTGCCGGAGACCAGTTCCTCCTCTGAATGCTCCTCGACGGATTTCGGTAATTTTACAATGGTCCAGACTTAGTTTTACTAACTTTGGCAACTTTGCGCGCTCAAGTTGTCTGTCAGTGAGGATTCCCAAGTTGTTATCACTGTACATGTCCAAATGTTCGACCTCGTGTTGTCTCGGTACATTTTCGGTGGGGATTGTGGTATACCCAGTACAATAAGTTCGCAGATTTCCTTGAGAAGATTGCGGAGGAGTACATGAAGGAAGATTATTTTCTGCTTTCAATTGTAAACTTGATGTATTCGCGTTAGGTGGATGTTTCTTGGCGGCAGCACATTTTAATTGCACCAGCACTAATCCAAATGTAAGTAGTGAAATAACGTTACACGAGACAACTAATCGTAGGAAGTTTCTAGGTTTCCTTGGCACCATTTTTTGACTGCACGAATGGAATACCTATGCCAAGGGAGCTCTATTATCTTAAACTGAGAAAGAGAATAATGAACAAAATATTAATAAACTCAAATTGCCAAATGCTTCGTTTAAAATAGTAAGACGACGACAAGGTAATACGAATGATGTTCATATTGCCATTTGCAAAACACAACTAAGGAGAGACAGCCTCATCTGGACTATGGCTATATGATTCATGCACCATGCACACATATTTGAGGTCGTAATGAGTCATCATTCGAACTCACCGAGCTCAAGTTTTGATGTGTTACATCCAAATTCATTTAACAAGCGCATATTTATTATTTTATCTAATCAGTTTTATGCACATCCTGCTTTGCTGTTGCAGAGGTTTACAATCTCACCTGCCAATTTGAGTGTCAAAGAAATTCTGAATGCTGTATGAAACTAAATTTGTTTTCGTTCATCTTGTCATGGCTTTAGTTATTCATGACTTTTTCAACTTTATTACATATAAGCGCATGAGCATGGCAAACAATTTTATACTTGAGGTCAGAATTATTACTTACTACAAGTTTCATATTGTAATTTCGATGATTTAATGAATTGAAATTCCTGTTCTAGCCGTTTATTTACTATTGTCACATTGTAGGTTTAAACTTGTTTATGTGATTGGCAAATTGAAATGGTTTAATTTTATAACTTAACTCAAGTCGAAAGGATGTTGAATCGTGTTTTGGTTGTTGTTACAGTTTGCCATTATATTCTGTATTATTCATGTCGCCTTGGAGTAAATACCAAATACGACGTCCACACATTTTCATCTTCGCTTCCTATTTTCCCTTAAAAGCTGAATCCCAAGTGGAGTCCAATTTGTCGACTCTGTATCTAAAAATCGACTTGAAGCGAAATTTACAACCAAAAAGAGTAAGTTCGATGAACCACAAACACAAAACACTCGCATCATAAATTCATTATTTGCATTTTGAATATTGTCTGGTGAAAACGCAATAGATCACAAAGTCCACAGTTGTTGTTCAGGTCGATGACTAAGAAACTTGAAAGCTCCTTATCCACATACTGATAAGTTGTGGTAGCGAGTTGCAGAGAAGAGTGTAGGCATGCTGAATGCATTTGTTGATGTTTCAAGTCCACGGAATGTACTTTTATGGGTATTTTATTAAGCACTGAGTAGTGATAGCGATTTTGCGCAGCAGAGACTTGCCCCACTGTTTTGATTGCTTGGCTCTTACGATTATAGTTGAGAATTACAATATTTGTGATCATTTCCAATATCCAACAACATATATGTGGGCCTATGTTGAGTCAGCAAGTTTGGTAAGCAAATGTGATATGTGATGCATTACGCCATTGGATGTATGTTTATGGTGATTGCTGGCAATGTTTGGGCTTGGCAGGAAGTATAATCCAAGCATGCATAGCTGTATATATAAATTTTCCATTGGACGGTATCCGCGACACTTTTATAATCCACATGAATCATTCTGATTATCGAATGACTCATAATACCGGAAATTTCAAGTTGAACTTTTTTCAATCGAAGAGTAAAACGGTTTGGCTAGAGCGACTCGATGACTTGAATATTTGACATATTTCATGTGACAAATATGACAGTAGCAAACCAGTCAATGATTATCCGCCAAAGGAATAAAATCCTAAACATTTATAAATTACTTTTGTTGAAATAGATGATTGTAAAATATTTTCCAACACCACAAATCACAACTATTCTGCTGAGATTTCTTGAATAATTAAGATCCCAAAAACAAATATGTTTTTAAAAATACGAACTTTTTTTTATATATATCTCCATTGGCTACTACCTGTTTTGACTGGGCCATCAGCGGTTCGCATTGATGGCCTTCTTAGAAGAAGAATATTAGAAACCTTTGGATAAATTAATATTATTTTGGTGAATTATTTTGGTTCCCGAAGAACCTACTAAAGCTTTGAATGTTACATTAAAGTAACATATAAATTCTACATGAATGCTATCTCCCATACAGAATATACAACTATGTGGAATGAAAATTTCAAGTCAGGTCAAGTCAAACATTTGACTTGACTTGAGAAATCCGGCTTATCCTGAACTTCACATTGATTTGATATTCTACGGATTGAAAATGTTTGACTTGAACTTGATATTTCGGCTTGACTTGATCCGAGCTCTATTTTTGATGCTGTTGTTTTGAAAAGTTACCGACATTCGTACAGCATGAATTAATATTTATTTCGTTGTTGACAAGCCCATTTGAAACTATATATTTAAATGATATTTTCAACCGCTACACATGATTGACGTGATATGATTAGTGGGACGAACCTCATACTTGCACTTGCTTGTTTGTCGAATCCTATTTAGTAAACAATAATGTATCATAATCAATGAACCATATAAGTGGTTTGTGTTGGCATAAGCCAAAACGTTTACTTTCGCACGTAAAGTTCAGTCCTATAACAAAATTTACGGGTTTTGGTGCATAGAACATGGAACTTGAATAAGTATACATGTTTATCACATTATTGACATCGATTATTCCACCAGCGACCTTTGGAAGGCGTGAGTTTAGATTCATGTTGGAATCAGAATATGAATGAATTAGGGGTGACGTCGGTGTATGTATGGGTGACTCTCAACGAAATTTAAGAGGAACAATAAGTGTTTACGAATATTTCCTTCAAATGTTCAACTACCTTCAAATTTGATGATCATCCAACATTTTCCTGCACTAAATGACAAGCTATCCCATGAATTATGCTAGGGTTGGGAGCGCTTGACTTAATTGTATGGTTCTTGCGGAGGATTGTAGGGAAATGGATTTCAAATGTTGATATGAATAATTTTCATACGTTGGCCACAATTGAACAAAAACAATGACAGAAAAGTGAAACCATGGAAATCAGTCATGCCAAAAGTGGTTCATAAAGAAGGCCTCAATAGACTCACCTCTCCTTCAGTCACCATTTTGGGACGTAAAATTCTGACTTCATTATGCAACGGATTAGGAGGATCACATGATGCAGTGAGGTGTTCACCAATCTGTGATTGTAAGCACTTTGTCTACAACAGAAACTCACCGTGGTGATTAGGATGAAGGAAGCGAAAATATATTTTGAATTTAATTTTCAGGTGTTCATTCGTTATGTTATTGTAATCGTTACAAGCTTTGAAGTGGACATGTTCGTATTTAGGAGTGGAATTCGGAGAATGTATGCGCAACTTTATGGATTCGAGTTGACCTCTTTGGAAGGGATTCCTTTTCTAGATAGCTGGATATTACTTGGTTTTTGTCTCCATTGTGTTCAATCCAGAAGTGGATCTGCAAAGCTGACTAATTCTCCAACAATGTCATTGATCGCTTTCTGTAATAAAATATATATTATGCTTCAAGATTTGTTGTAAAAGGAGTTGATAAACTACTACGTTTAAAATAATTCAGTTCTGGGATTGTGTTATCCGTTGGTTTGAAATGTCTTACCTTATGCTTATTTTGCCGTAATCTCCGCACTAAAAATATACTCAAAGGGAGGACGATGATAACAAGTGTTCCAATTAGTGCTCCCATTACCCACAACCACACTGGCATTCCAAACTTCACCGTTTTGTCATTAAATGTGAAGGAAATGACTTTGCTGCTTTGACCCGCGGCATTTTCTACAAAACATGTATAGTTGCCGAAGTTGTATGCTTCCGCATGGCGCAACATTAGCACTTCCTTGAATCTGACGTTTCTTTTCATTTCCTCCTCATCAAATTTCTTTAGAAGGTCACCTGTCTTATTTCTCACATTTATAGATCCGGTTTCAATGGGATTTCCATTTATTAGCCATTTAACAGTTGGTGGTGGATACCCCGAATATATGCACTCCAAATGGACATCGTCTCCACGTTCTTCATGAGCGTTGCCAACACCAAATTCTTCGACTTGCGGAGGACAGTTCATGTATCTTTTGTCATCTGGTGAAATTGGGCAACCAAATATCGAAGCAGGCAATGACGACAAAATTTCCATTAAGAATCTTATTTGGCAGTTACAATTCCATGGATTATCCCCCAAGAACGCGAGCTCCAAATCTTCGAAATTACGAAATATCTTCCAGCTGAGCGTTGGCAACGTATTGTTGTACAAATACAGGGTCCTTAAGTTTGTCACTTTTTCGAAAGTATTTTCAGGTATGTCGGAAAGTTTGCATGAACTTATATCCAACTTTATTAGAGAAACCAAAGGCGGAAACACACTCCCGATCTGGAAAGTTTTAATCGGGTTATGAGCTATCGATAAAACTTCCAGCTTGACAAGTTCATCAAACACATGAGGATCCAAAACTTGAATTAGATTGTTTTTCAAGGACAGTTGCCTGAGACCAGTTCCTCCTCTGAATGCTCCTCGACGGATTTCTGTAATATTACAATGGTCCAGAAGTAGTTTCACTAACTTTGGCAACTTTGCACGTTCGAGTTGTCCGTCAGTGAGGACTCCCAAGTTGTTATCCATGTTCATGTCCAAATGGGCGAGCTCATGTTGACGCGGTACATTTTCCGTGGGGATTGTGGTGTACCCAGAACAATAAGTAAGTAGAATTCCTTGTTGATACATCAGAGGAGTACAGTTTTTCACCGAAGGAAGTTGTTCTGCAGCCGTGGTACATTTTAATTGCGCAAACACAACTATCAATGTAAGTAGTAAAATAATGTTACACGAGGCAAATAATCGTAACACGTTTCTGGATTTCTTTGACATCATGATTTTTTGTGCAGGAATAATATATCTCTCCAGAGGGAGCTCCATTATCGTGAACTGATTGTGACGGAGAGTAAACAAGCAATATTAATTAAACTCAAATTACTCAATGCTTCTTTTAAAATAGTAAGAGAACGACAAAGGTAATACGAATGATGTTCATATTGCCATTTGCTAAACACACCTAAGGAGAGACAGCCTCATCTGGACCATGGCTATATGATTCATGCATCATGCACGCATATATGAGGTCGTAAAGAGTCATACACCGAACTCTTCGAAAGCAAGCTTTGATGTGTTACATCCAAATTCAACAAGTGCATATTTATTATTTTATCTAATCAGTTTGAGACACATCCTGCTTTCCTGTTGCAGAGGTTTGCAAACTTGCCTGCCAATTTGAGTGTCAAAGAAATACTGAATGAAACTAAATTTGTTTGCGTCCATCTTATCATGGATTTAGTTATTCATGACTTTTTCAACTTTATTAAATAAGCGCATGAGCAGGGCAAATAAATATATACTTAAGGACAGAATTATTACTTACTACTAATCATATTGTATTTTTCGATGATTTTATGAATTGAAATTCCTGTTAGCCGTATATTTACTACTGTCACATCGTAGGTTTGAACTTACAAACCAAAAAGAGTAAGTTCGATGAACGGCAAACACAAAACACTCACATCATAAATTCATTATTTGCATTGAATATGGTCTGGCGAAAATGCACTGCATCACAAAGTCCACAGTTGGCGTTCAGGTCGAAACCTGAAAGCTCCTTATCCACATACTGATAAGTTGTGGTAGCGAGCTGCAGGGAAGAGTATAGGGATACATGCGGAATGCATTTATTCATGTTTCATATCCACGGAATGTACTGACAATTGTGAGTAGTGAGAGCGATTTTGCGTAGCAGAGACGTGCCCCACTGTTTTTATTGCTTGACTCTTACGATTATAGTTGAGAATTACAAAATTTGTGATCATAACCAATATCCAACTAAATATGTAATGTGGGCCTATGTTGAGGCAGCGAATTTGGTAAGTTTGGTAAGCAAATGTGAAGCATTTAGCCATTGGATGTATGTTTATGGTGATTGATGGCTATGTTTGAGCTTGGCAGGAAGTACAATTTAAGCATACATGGTATAGATAAATTTTCCATTGGATGGTATCCGCGACCCTTTTATAATCCACATGAATCATTCTGATTATCGAATGACTCATAATACCGGAAATTTCAAGTTGAACTTTTTACAATCGAAGCGTAAAAGGGTTTGGCTAGAGCGACTCGATGACTTGAATATTTGACACATTTCATGTGACAAATATGACAGTGGCAAACCAGTCCAAAGGATTATCCGCCGAAAGGAATAAAATCCTAAACATTCATAAATTACTTTTATTGAAATAGATTTAAATTTTAAATAGATTTTCCAACACTACGAATCACATATGTTTTGCTGAGTTAGGTTACATTTTTTGAAATAATTAAGGCCCCAAAAACAAATGTGTTTTTACAAATACGAACTTATTTATATATATCTCCATTGGCTAATACTAATACCTGTTTTTCCTTGGCCATCAGTGGTTCGGATTGATGGCCTTCTTGAGGGATTGGCTTTTAACTAACCTTCGCTAAGGAATTCGTTAAATAATCAAGTTTTACACGAAAATAACTTTGAATTTTACGAATGACGACAAAGAAATAACTTATTTATATAAAAACCAAAGAAGTGGATAGAATAAGTCATTGATTTTGCCACCTCCGAAGATATCCTCTTCAATAATATTATTTCCATTTCACATGCAAAGGCCATACCAGCAACAGCCAATCCTCCCAGGAATACCACAAAAATTACGGTGATGTTACCCGTCATCGATGGTTGCTTCAAAACTACATTTCCCCCCTGATCCTTTCCACCAAAGCCTCCAATAAGAAGCCCGACCCACTTCTTCCACAATCCTGCTTGTGAAATTGAGAACAACCTCTTCACAAGGTACTGAGCCATCCATCCATTTACGGAAAATCCGATCGTTTGCGGCAGCAAATCATCTTTGCCAACAAACACTTCTTTGTGCCCATGTCTCATCAATTTTCTCGCAATGTCGAACGCAAGAACTTCCGGAACGACGAGAGCTGTTTTGTTGCAACGACTCAGCTGCTGAAACAATCCTTTACTCTGGATACTCATAAACGGCTTATTCAAGGTACTAGTCCCATCGGGTCCATACGGCCTTTTGGGACGACTACGTCGGATCTCATGCACATATTCAAGAGTCAATGGCGTCAGCTTCGTGTGCTCCAAAAGTTTGCTCATTTCATCAAATTCTTCTCCCCAAAATTCAAATTCCCGTTTAAATGAAGAGA
>JAQFZW010003674.1:0-12274 GCA_034687055.1 Heteromurus nitidus | reverse complement strand
CTATATCTGCGATTTCACCGGGAACCGCAGCATTTGAATAGTTGAAGAACCAATCACGCAGTGCCGCACACACACACGGACGGATGGACACACAATTCCAGCTTTATGTTTGTAGATAGAATCGCCGACGGGTGGGCCTGGGGGCAGATCATCATCATATATTTGATTCAACTCACGTCCATTCACTTTTACACTTTTCGTTAGAGAATCGATCCTCGGCAATTCGTCCAATTCTTCTTTTAGTGGGATTTTAACATCAACAGCACAAACGAACTATCGAAGCCCTATTTTAAAAAATGACGGAGATCTTATGATGTATCAACGACAATTTCCAGTGCCCCGTCTACTTTGATATCCCACCCGTGTTTAAGTTTCACGACGGCCACATAGTATGCGCTCAATGCGAAAGCAAACTGAATACTTTTTCAGTTTGCACGACTCTTCAAAGAAAAAAAATATTCTGAGACAGACTACGTCAGACGACATTTTTTCCCTTTCAGTTGTGACTCAAACATCCAACCTTCAGCTTGACCTTTCAAATGTAATGTTAACTTTCTTTGCTGCCTATTGAAAAGCCAAAGCTCATTATTACAATCTTGCATTCATCACATCATTTATTCCATTCACATCTTCAGATCCATTCATTTTTACATTCCAATTCAATCCCAGGAGGCCTTTTACATTATTAATTTGCTTTTACATCCATCCAAAAAAATCTGAAAAATGGATAACGTAGACGCTATCGAGCAAATGAAATGCCCCATTTGCCTTGAGATTCCTCCTGGAGGAATTTTCCAGTGCCAAAGTGGTCACACGATTTTCTCTGAATGTGAGAGCTCTCTTGAGGAATGTCCCATTTGCCGGGTGTCCTACGCTCCGGAGAAAATCCGAAATCGGCAACTCGAGTACATGTTGGACAATATGAAGTTCCCCTGCAACAATATTGATGACGGCTGTGGAGAACTTTTGCACAGGAAGGATATCCTGAAGCACGTCAAAAGCTGCAAATTCATGTAATTGACAAAAAATGGAAACTAAATAAACACGTGATTCAAAATTACAAAAATTTTACTTGACCTTTGTAGTGTGAAATCTATCAACATTTGCCAACTGATGGGGTTCAACTGTCCTTATATGTCGGAGGGGGGAAAGGAAGCAGCTTTGCTTTCTCTAAAATATGATGATCAGCCCTCATCAATATTTTCTACAAGTGACAATATTGTAAATATGTTTTGGAAACCGGTGGTAATCCATTTTGAAGGAAAAATGTTCCTCATTATGAGTTATGTGAATGGAACAAGTGAATCTCTAGCTTGGAATTGCTTGCTTCTTGATGATGGCCCGCAAAGTGAGGTGAAATATAGGATAGAACTTACCATTTCCGGTCAGAATCAAAGAGATTTCCAGTGGCTGCAAAACTGTGTCAAATATTTCGACGCGGAGACGACCTTGTCTTCGAATACCAATTCAAGTACCGCTCTCAATCTTGAAAGAAAAATATATGGGCGATGGACGTTTCAATGTGAAGTTTCGCATGATGAAGGATTCAAGCATGACGACCTCGCCAGAGAAAGTAACTTCAGTCGTCAGCGTTGGTTCTCCAAATCCAGTTGAATTTGAAGAGGTTGAGGATCAAGGAAACTCGAATGCAAATGGTAAAACATTTTTTTGCTTGCGACCTCAAACAAAAAAATGAACTGAGATTATGATTTTGTTGTTTAGATGAGGAGGAGGATGGTTCCATGTTCGAGGATACTCGTTGTAGCCTTTGTTCAAAGACACTCAAAGGCATTCTCTTCTGGTGTTTGCAATGTGCAGATTTCTGCTTGTGTAAAGAATGCTTCTCTCCAACCATTCATGCATTGCATGTGTTTGCGGTGGTTCGTAGTGGGTACCACTTCGCAATTGTGTTGGACCGTGCCCTCGTTAAATGTCATCGAGGACCAATTTTGTCCAGGTTTGCGGCCTTAAAATCCTTGAATTTAAGGTCTATGTCTATATAGTGATGTGTTATTCTGATATTTGCCATGTTTGGATGCTCCAAGCCTCGTCTCATATTGTGGGTTGTGACTAAGGCGTGGCTGATGGCTAACATGTATCAATCATATGCATAAGAAGTACAGAAACATCATCATGTATAACAACATCCGTTAAAAGTGTAAACCTTATTTACTTACGATTAAGATGTCTTCCTTGTTTATACTTTACATTTCTTACTTTTACTTACATTTGCCAATCCACAAACGATTTGTAAATTTCCATCAGTTATTCTTCATACAAACATTTGCCAACTTTTGATGACACCAGTCTTCTTCAAATAATCGCGAGATTATATATTTCAAGGATTCGTGGTGATCGACGGTGACATGTTCATCAAAGACGGCATCGACATGAAAACATCCAAATCCCATATAGCTGCATATTTTGCGGCTACACTTTCGTCGCTAAAGGCAGTCTTTCCAAGCACATCCGTCTACACATAATGGAAAAGCCATTCTCCTGCAAATTTTGTGACAAATCATTTACAGACCCTTGGAGATAAGTTAGTATCACTAACTTTCCCATTCATCCTATTCTGAAAGGCCCTTCGGATGCGACATGAGCAACATGCGATTTATTTGCAAAAGCGACTATCATAAACATATCCGCTCCCACACAACGGAGAAGCCTTTTAAATGTGGGAAATCTATGTCCATTTTGTGGAGATAAAATATCATATTGTGGAGTCCTGCGTTTACCATGTTTTTATTCCACAATTATTTCCATAAATTTCAGTGACTTTATTCACATTCAATTAGATCTTCTGATACTCCACGTCCGCATTATTTTGTGTAGGATTTGACGGATTTGAAGTCTGTATCTACAAATAGTATCCATATCAAACTTCCAATGTTATTTATCCTATCTTAATCCAAGTACATAATCATAATTATGTTTAAGTATAGTATGCAATATTTTAACAAAACACTGTGGTAAAAAAGCTTTGTTGCAAAACTAGCTGAAACTAAACCTAATACCAGAATGTCTTTCGCCTTGCCAATGATAGAGTAGAGAAATCAGTGACCTTTCCCGTTTTCCCATAATTGCCGAATGTTTACGTTATTTGTAGAAGGTGGTGTATCTAAGAATTGTCTGGTGAATATCGTCAGCACATTATAACTTCGCCTGCTCATTAATCTGTCTATGATATAAGCCACCCGATGGTCACAAATGAGAGCCTGGATTCTCTTTGTATTTTTTCCAGTGCAATTTTTTATATTAACTACGCGCAAGCATTGATGTGACGGTATGCAGCAAGACAACGATGACTCACGAAAGTACAAGCAAACACAATAATGTTCGTTCTGTCAGATTCGATTGCAAATTGCAACTCGTGGTCGTTGCAGACAACTTCATACATCATGCATGCTCGCATTGCCACTGAATCATGGATACGTTCATACGAATTTTTCGTTGGATAATTTTCAAATATGGCAAAAGGATGAAACATAAGGAAAATTATCAAATATTCATGATCACTTGTCACTTCAATTAGTATCCCATAAATGAATTCTTGATGTTACGAAGAAATTCTTTTGAGTCATATAGATATCTTCGTAAGTTACAAGTTGAAGGATAATTTTGTGATACGCTCCTCAAGGAATCCAAAAATATTTCAGTTGCCAGTTTCATATCAATCTGTTGTATCAGTTGTATGCTGAGAGCTTCCATACGTACTCGACACCCATTTCTTATTTCGCATAAACATTTTACTTTCAATTTCGTGCACAAGTATTCAAACAGTAAATAAAGTAAACATGGAAAATGTAGCTGTAATTGAACAGCTAAGGTGTCCCATCTGCCTAGAGATTCCTCCAGGGGATATCTTCCAGTGTAAAAGTGGTCACACGATATGTGCCTCGTGTCAGAGCCCACTCGAGGAATGTCCAATCTGCCGAGAATTGTATGGTCCGGAGAAAATTCGAAATCGACAAATGGAATTTATGCTGGACATGATGACGTTCCCTTGCCTCAACGTGGATTCAGGCTGTGGAAAACTTTTGCAAAGGAAGGATATCTTGAGGCATTACAAACACTGTCAATTTAGGTAGGCACTAAATAAAATAACAAGAACACTATATTGCTCGAAAGATAGTGTTTTAAAGAATTCTATATTTTTTATCCAGTGTAAAATCGATCAAATCGATCAACATTTGTCAAATGGTGGGATTCAATTGTCCTTACCAATACGAGGGAACAGATGAAGCTTCGTTAGAGGCTCATCTGAGAATTGAGCACGGAGCAAGAGTTCATTCAGGTTCGGAAGTACTCCTCCTCCAGAAGCACCATGAGACTCAAGCGATGTTCTCGAATTTTGTCCAAGACTTGATGTGGAACCCTGTCATTCTCCATTCTTCTGAGAGACGCTTTCTAATTTTAAGTTATGTCGATGGGATTACCAAGACCGTTTCCTGGATTCCGCTCATGCTCTCTCCTGATGCGGAGAATGACGAGGTCATTTATCATGCTGAGTTTTCCATTATCGTGAGCTCAAAAGACCGTACCAAACAAATTCATTGGAAGCAAGGATGTATCAAGTATTCCGATATGGAACAAGTGTTGCAAGCAAAACAGGTTGAAGGGTCACTGGATCTGACGAGTGCGATTGGAAAGTACATTCATAAATCAAGGAAAGGACGAGGTAATTATATTTGTGTGAGGGTATCTATCCAAAATGATTCTGAAATGCATTTGTCGTCATCTCCTTCCGGTGTTGGGAAAGTTAAACAAATTCCCACGTATTGCACTCCACTTGAATTTTACTTAGATTCAAGAAATGGTATTTTCTAAAGAAAAGGAAAGGTCTGCTGAAATCTAAGACTAAAGACAATGAAAGCCTATGAAACTTGTAATAATCTCCTTAATTTCAGATAGTTGAAGAAATATAATTTAAGTTTGTGTGGAATCAGTTAGAGTTTACATACTGCGTGTGTTGGTGTGTTCATCAAATCACGTGGCTAATCTTAACATAATTAAATAAAAATGCTTAAGTCTCGTCATTTGATCGCGAAAAACAAGAAAACCTGACAACTCAGTCTTCATTTTATACAACATATATATTTACTGAGAAATTGATCCTGGAAATTCAAAGTTGGAAGCAATAAGAAGACTTGGGTGTTAAAACCTACCATTCTGCCATTGGAAATATAATTTTAATTCAAGCCTAAGAGTGATTTGCATGTTATTAGTTCCTTGTATTTCAAAAACAAATATATAAATTTCAAGTATGTTATGTTTACAATTCCATTATTGCCTTTTCCTTTTCTGACAAATGCCATGTATGATTCTGTTCATCCAATGAATAAATCACATATTAAGAAATATGCTAATAGAGTTTTCTCTAACATATTGTCAAAGCAAAATTTTGGTTCGCTGGTGGAAGCTCTGTCGAGACAGGAAGTCTCGAACTCGAAGTTCTACTGGAACAATGAAATAACCATTAACTACTATAATCAGTCCGTAGAAAATCTTATTGAATTGTGACAAAGCATTCTGTCCTATATGCCCAATGCATATAGAGGCATTATGGTGACTGGTAACAACATTCCTGTCTTGGTTCAGAGAACTGTTCTTGTAGTGTCATGTGATCGTTACCAAGCAAGTTAAGTTGCTTGGATTACTTTCTTGAGAACAAATGTGCACCTCAACCCTCAACATGTTCACGTATACCATGCTCCGTACGTAACTTGCCAAAAAAATTATGGCCTATATAGTGATGTGGTATTCTGATAGTTGCCACGTTTGGATGTTCACATGCGTAAAGCGTACCTTGCGACAAGGCGTGGCTCATGAGTCATGACTAACATGTATCAATCATATGTGTAAGAAGTATAGAAATAACAACATCCGTTAAAAGTGTAAACCTGCCTTACTTACGATTAAGATGTCTTCCTTGTTTACTTTACATTTCTTACTTTTACTTACATTTGTCAATCCACAAACGATTTGTAAATTTCCAACAGTTATTCTTCATACAAACATTTACCAACTTTTGATGACACCAATCTAATCTTCTTCAAATAATCGCGAGATTATATATTTCAAGGATTCGTGGTGACGGTGACATTTTCATCAAAGACGGCATCGACATGAAAACATCCAAATCCCAGATCTGCATATTTGGCGGCTGCACTTTTGTAGCTAAAGGCAGTCTTTCCAAGCACATCCGTCTACACATAATGGAAAACACATTCTCCTGCAAATTTTGTGACAAATCCTTTACAGACACTTGGAGATGAAAAAGGTATCACAAACTTTCCCATTCATCCAATTTGAGAGGCCCTTCGGATGTGACATGTGCAACATGAGATTTGAGATTTATCAGCAAAAGCGACTATCATAAACATATCCACACACACAACGGAGAAGCCTTTCAAATGTGCGAAATGTGGGAAATCTATGTCCACTCAAGGAAATCTCGACCACCATACCACATGAAAATCCATGAGAAACCTCAATTCCATTGTGAATCTTGTTCGAAAACATTCGTCACCAAGGACGAACTCAAGCGTCAAACGCTTAGAGTGCACACCAACTTCAGGGAAAATCTTCGCTGTCTCATTTGTAACAAGGTCTTCCGCTTTCAATCTTATCTCAAGAGCCACCAAGTCTTCCCACAAGGAACAGAGCTTTCCAGTGCTCAACTTGTCTTCAGAGATTCAAAACGAAGGCGTACTTAAATCTCACATTAAAAGTGTTCATCGAACATCAATCTTCAAGTGTCCCCGTTGTCCAATGAGAACAAAATATAAAATGAATCTGGAAATGCATATCGCATCAATACATGCTGGACAAAAACAATATCAATGCGTGTTCTGTCCATATCAAGCATCCCTCCAGGGAACTCTGACGAAGCATATCAAGGGCCACACCAAAGAGAAACCTCACTTTTGTCAATTGTGCGCTAACACATACGCCACCAACGTAAGATTAGATGATCACTTCCGTTCCAAACATATGCTCGAACAACCTTTTAAATGTGGACCAAAGTGTGGAAAGGCCTTTGCAGTTGACAATATGTCGAGCAAACTTATAAAAGGAAACATTTTGTGCAAAATTGGACAATTGTTTAATTTACCAGCTCGAATTTGAATTTTTAATCAAAAGAATTTACAGGAAAATTGTCTAATAAAAATATTTACATTTTGATTGGATCCAGATTGTTATAATTATTTTCTACGTATTACATCTTTCTTTCTTCTATTAATGTCATATTAAATGCTTTAGAAAAATTGAGAATTCCATCTTGCATAAAAATCTAATTCTTGTTACTCAACTTGCGTTGTTCTGTCCATCTGTTGGTCTGTTCATGTTGTTGTGACGGGGTGGTTCCGGGTACCGGAAAGGCCCAACATGAAATTTTTTTCGTAGGGCAGTCATAGCGTCGTCACTTGTCTTGAAATCAAATTAAAATATTAATTCAAAATGCGACCATCGAAAAGATCGGTAATAAAATCAGGCAAAGTGTAACACTCTACATACCTGCGGCGATAGTTGTACTTGTAAATAGCGCAAATGTTCCAATTTCAAAAATACATTCCAAGCAGAAACGTCAGAAATGTCTCCTCCCGTAATTATGAGCTTTTGCAAATCTTCCAAAAATATACAAGGTTCATCTATCATTTTCACAATAAAAATAAAACATCTGCAAAAATTATGAATATCGCAAACTTTTCAAATCTCCGATGTTAGGATGACGCTCTTCACTTCCAGCCGACATTGATATTCCTGTAACCCCTTCATCGTCCACGCCCTCTGTGTTTATCGACAATTCCCTCAAACCTATCCAGTTTCGACAAACCACCATCAGGGAGGAATTATCCAATTGCCCACTGAACCGATCCATGTTCGGCATCACCTTCACGAACATTTCCATCTCCTCCACCCCCAAACAGTATTCGCTCGGATTTACATCAAAATGAAACTCCCGAAGGCGAGGCAACCTCATATTCATCATTCTCACAAAGTCCGTCTCTGGCAGCATTTTCTCTCCGAAATACTCTTCCACCGTGAGGACCTTAAGATTTGGGAGTTTCTCAAGAAAATGGAAATTTTTGAGGAAATATCCATCCAAGCGCAACTTGGTCAAGGAGAGTAGGGGCTCCTCCTGAAAAGGGAAGTTATCGTATGGCGGACTATCCGTGAAGTTTGCAAGACCTGTGAAGACAAGAGTTCCGAAACGACAATTGGTCAAGTGCAGATCCTTCAGGGTTTGTCGGTGAAGGAGGATTACTGTTGGAAGAACGCTTTGTGAATCATCCTCACATCCCTCCATGTCCAGGAAGAGGGTTGATAGTTTAAAGTGGGGCAGTTGGAACAGCCTCTTGTACAAATTTGCATCCGTGCAGCTAAGGAAGAATTAAGTTCGTTAGCGGTTGTTCAAATAATTTTTTTAATTTCGTTATATTTTAACTCACACGTTGCGTAACTTCAAATTCTGAATGTTCAACCGGAATTCCCCAGATGCGGATAGCTGCTCCAAAGTGTCCAGTACTGGAGGAAACGCTTCCAACGAGTTGAAATGCTGAAGTTCAAGTCCCTAAATTTCATAGAAAAACATCGCTTTCAATTACAAATTCGAGAACTATAATTTTTTAACGCATACATTTTAATTTTACCTGAATGTTTGGAAAGTGAAGGAAAATGAGGCGCCATGAAATTGGTAGGATAGTAAGCAATGTCACCATCAAATATTTCAAATGTGGTTGTGCCCTGACCAGTTCCCCTTCCTGTCCGTTGTCCAGCTCACCTTCGAAATTCCGAAGGCCCGCCAATTTCAAATCTTCCAAATTAGGTAGCTTCTCAAAAATTGCTCCTTTAAGGCAATCCACGGAGTAAATTTCTGAATTGTCCAACTCGAGTCGGCGAATCCATTGTCCGAACTTGTCCCAAAATGTTATCATGTTTGCATAAATCCGCTCACGTTCCTCAGAGTAGTTATCAATGGGCTGGAAAATGGCCTCACCATCCACATATTGCAGAGATACTTGGGTTGGAGGAGAGTCGAAAAACTGGAATTCGCGAAGACGAAATGTTTTAAATTTCTTCTCTCCAGGATGAAGCTTCTCGTCCATAGTTAGCCAGTGAAGCCGATTCCTCCCCCATCGAAACGCGTAGGATACCTCTTCTGTATTTGTATGGTTTATTTCCACCAGCGTCTCGTCCCGGAAGCGGGTCAGCGACAGCAAGTACCACTGCTTGGAAACGAGGCGGAATCGAAGTAAATCGGATAATTTGCATAACTCAAATAGATGGGCCAAAACCTGTAAAATTTGATAAGAACTTTTATTTCAACCTTTTACATAAATAATTTTTTTGCGAACTACCACCCCAGCCCAGGTTAAAACTTACAACTGGATTCTTCATGGGATTGATATCATCATCCTCATCAACTAAAAGATCATCGCAGCAAATGTCGATTATCTCGTCAGCTCTTGACTCACTTGGATCAAGCATTTTATTATGTGTTCAAAATTGATGATTCACTGCCTCACTCGTGTTTTTCCACTTCTCACAGAAACAAATATTTTAAGTATTTTTTGATATGTGCAAATATGGGCAATTAATGATTGAGAAAATTCGTATCGTTGGAGTAAAAATATGCCCCAAATTGGTATTTAATATATCTTTTCTTCTATCCTTTCTCTACCCCTTCCCTTCATTAAATGAGCAGATCGTCAAGATTCTCTCTGCTTCCTTTGCATATATGCAATATACATAGACTGAAATGTGTAATATGAAGTGATGAAAATCTCAAGAAGCATTTTCCTCTCGAACTCGAGTTTTCTGTCACCATCATCATTCTACAAAGCGACAAATATATAGGTTGTATGATATAGCAGAAAGCGTAAAGGGGAAAAGGAAGTGTTAGCAAGTGTTTTTGTTCAGTTTGTTTTCCAAATGTCATATAGTGCATATACATACGGGTGAATTGGGGTATATGTTAGTTGGTGCTGAGAGAGATGTTTAATACTCATTGTCAGCTTTGCAATTATGCCGTGCTCAGGATTCGAGTGGAACAGCAGGGTTATTGTTTTAAAATCTTCAAATATGTATATGCTCCTGTTCATTATAATTCCTTGTCCCAAATGTCCTTTTCATACGTACTCCGGAATCTATGTTGCATTTTCTGAAAGGCTTTCTTTCATCCAGTTCCTTGAGTTCGGACTTCAGGCAGGCAACAGGGAAAAAGGATCACGAGATCACGACTGCGTACAGCTGCACTCATAAATTATGTCATAAAACTTATTGTCACTTTTTCTTTCTTTCCACTTCTTGTCTTGATTTCGGAGTTTTTTTTACTCTCGTTCAGATAAATAGAGCAGCAAATGTAAATGTGTATGACATTGACATGTGCATGTGTATAGTATATGTAGTGCCTTTGGTATATGAAATATGATTCCTTTAAAATACATTTTTCTTGTGGAGGAGGAGAGCAACGTTACTATACGAATATCACGTTTTGCTCCTCTCCAGTTTTCTGAAGACAGAATGCATAAAATCGTTTCAGAAAAGGTGACAGAAGGGATAGGATATATCTCCAATCTCCGTTTCCACTCTTCCAGCAATTGTTTCTAAAGGATCTATTAATGTGTACCTGGTATGAAGACTATGAACAGAATGAAAAATTGCATGCATTTTACAGAATCTTATTTATGGTCGCCTAGCCCTATTATATCAATTTATGAGGAAGACGTGAAGATGAGGGGAAGGACTCATTTCATTTCATGTTATAGTGCTTCCCTACACAACATCCTCCCCACTCCTTGTCGTCCTCTAACTCCGTAAATTTCCAGTTCAGGGGACGAGAAACGTTGATGACTGCCAAGCAGTTGAATATTAAGAGCTCATCGTGTGACCACAGCTTGATGAGTCATTATGAATGTTGGCTTCTTGGCTTCCAGCTTGTGGCTCATCATTACTACATAGCATGAAGCTCTCCCTTGTTACTTGTAAATTGAATACGCATTTTTACAATCCCGCACAGTGGGATTGACTATGACGAGCTTTGCGTTACTTTGTACTTGGAAGTTGGAAACTTGCAAGATATGCACATCCGCTACTTGGAAAATATTCATAGATAAGGATATATTTTTGATGAAATGATCGAGAGTCTCGTGTATGCCGAATGCCGATGTCAAAACGTAGAGAAATCCATTCAACGTCCACTCCTTAGATTAGTGTGATCAATAAAAAATTGCTCACAATTATTCTTAATCCATCAACATTTTTGAAAACTTTTGCAATATGTCGGAGCAGAGTGCGAGTTTCGCCGACAATTTCAACTGTCCCGTCTGCTTGGAAATCCCATCTGCAAATGTGTTTCAGTGTCACAACGGTCACATAGTGTGCCCCCAATGTGAAAGCAAACTGAAAAAATGTCCTCTTTGCAAGGTTCGGTATGGAAAAGAAAAAATCCGAAATTTGCAGGTCGAACAGCTACTCGACTCCATGAAATTCCTGTGTCCCAATCTCGGATGTTCGGAGGTTCTGGAGAGGAAAATCATTCAACGGCACCAAGAAATTTGTAAATTTACGTAAGTCCTCTTAAAATAGTATTTAGATTGATACTTAGGTGAGCTTATGTAACTTAATATAGACTATTTTATAAATTATATTCTCCCCAGCGTCAAATCCATCAGCCTCTGCAAAAAGACTGGCTACGATTGTCCGTGTCAAGTGAGGTCAAACGAGCATATTGATTGGTTTGTGACTCATCTACAAGCTAGCCATCAAGCATTAGTACACTACCAAGGGCCTGACATTCAACTCACTCTAACATTTCCACCTGAGCCTGAGTCCCCTTCAAAAATTTTGAAGAATGAAATTATGATTACGAACATGATTTGGAAACCGGTGGTGATCCAGTTTGAAGAGAAAAAATTCCTCATTTTGAGCTACGTGAATGGAACCAACGAATCTGTGGCTTGGGTTTGTTTGCTTCTTGAACATAATCCTGAAGTTGAGGTAAAATATCGTGTGGAATTTTCAATTTCCGGCCGAAATCAACGAGAAGATCTGGAGTGGCTTCAAAACTGCGTCAAATATTCCGACGCGGAGATGGCATTGTCCACGAAACCAATTCAAGTTCCGCTCTCAATCTTGAAAGAAAAATATATGGGCGATGGGCGTTTCAATATGAAGTTTCGCATGATGACCACACATGTCCATTCTTGGTTCGCCGAACCAGCTGGTTCGCAAAAAACGAACCAATCCACGAACCAAGCCAATCCGC
>JAQFZW010003673.1:0-12276 GCA_034687055.1 Heteromurus nitidus | reverse complement strand
CTACCTACCGCTGTCACACTGCACAAGAAGTACCTATCTTTGTCTACTGTGACGCGCTCCTTCGCCTCTTTGTTATACCACGTCAGCCCAACAAGAATGCTTCTGCGCCACCTCCACAATTCACGAGACTGCAGGACTGCCGTTTTGCGGTTGACGGGTCATCGCTACATGGAAGTTCGGGAATGCGAGGTTTGCCACTTCAAGACAAAGTCAACACCTGCATTCTTATCCCATTTGCGCCGTCACGAGACGAAGACAAAGAATTTCAAGTGTCCCATTCCAAACTGTCAGGAGATGTTTGCTGCTCGGCAAAATGTGCAAATCCACCTCCAGAAACATGCTTACCAACCTCCGGTGACCTTCCAAAAATGTTATATTTGTCCCGAGGAGCTTGATACGCATTTAGTTGAGGAACATTTGAAAACCATACATATCGTCAGCGAACTAATCAAGTGTCCAGGGCCAACATGCGGACGCTACTTTCCCGATCGAGAAGCCCTCCTCTACCACTTCATGGCTCATTACCGGAGACGCGAAGAAGTTTCCTGTGAAATTTGCAAGGACCCGTTGACGACGTTTCGGACGCCCGCCCTGTTTCGGAAACACTATTACGAGGCACACAATGTTGGACGGAAACATCCCTGCCAACTCTGCAGCAGAGTGTGCTACCAGAAGTCCGCTTTGAATGTTCACATTTCAGAGGAGCATAATGATCGGCGTCTCAATCGCAAGCGGAGGAAAGTTGCCATCTTCAAGTGCGAACTTTGTCCAATTTCTGAAGAGTTCGGAACGGAGGACCTACTCTTCACACACAAAATCAAGAGCCATGGCCATGACCCGTATTCGTGTAAGACTTGTGAGAAGACCTTTGACAATATCCATCAACTTCGATCTCACCAAGCGAATCACTCTTATCGTCCAAAATGTCCAAAGAAAATCTTCAAATGTCCGGACTGCGGGAAAATTGTAGGCAGCAGTACATATCTGAAGAATCATCGACTGCTGAACTGCTGACACACCCAACGGAAGAGACGAGAGGGATTCTGCCAACGTGTGATGTTTGTGGGAGAGCTTTTGCGAATCGCTCTGCACTCCGGAATCACATGGAAGTGGCTCATCTCGGCGTGAGGAAGTTTGTTTGCGATGTCTGCGGGAAAAGTTTCACCCATGCCAAAACTTTGGAAAGTCATCAGTTAATCCACACGGGGGAAAGGCCGTTCGAGTGCAGCATTTGCAAGCAGAGATTCAGACATAAAGTGTCGCTAAGAACTCATCTCAAATCTCATCAGAGGCTTGGGGAGGAATTCAAACCGAAAGGACCGATGGAGAGAGGCGTCCGCAAAACTCCACAGAGGCGAAAAATCTAATTTTATGTTTAAAGATTACTTCAGAATTTTCTTTGCATTTCAGAATACAGAGAATTTCATTAAATATGTCATGTTTGTTTTGATGTATAAATTGTGCATGTTTGATGTTTGCATTTATTTTAATTTCAGGAATAAATTGTTTATAAAAGTTCAAAACAAATTCAGCTGTTCGCTTGTCACACGTTTTGGTTTGCACGAAGTTTTGCAAAAAAAATACTGTTGTCATTAACTCGATAAATTTTCATTAGTTTTAATTTTAATGTTGTGAGGGTCCAGGGTCCAACATTCTAGGTCCACTCTGATCTCTGATTGCCGAGCAAGACAAGAACTTGGTGGAGTACGCCTCTTCCGTGAACGAGAAAAAAATCAAATCTAAAAAGGATTTCGCCTAGGATTTTTAACCTATTTTTTCCTGGTCGTTTTTTCTCAGCGACAAACTCATATTGGAATACTTGGTTGATGTGAAGAGCACTCGACCACTACCTGAGCTCTGATAGAGGAAATCGGAATCCATGTTGTAACAGTCGACTCCTTCGGCGGAAGGAGGCCCACTCCGAATTCTTCTTTATTAGAGTTGTATCCTTCATCACCCCAGGAATCATTTACCGTCTGGATCTGAGTACTATGCCGTACACCACCACAATCCTCAAGGAAGACAAAGTTTCGACGCCTCCAAATTGACGACGAAACAAGTATTTTACCCGAGCAAGGATGGGACCTCGATTCCCATATTTGTCGTCCATAAAAAGGACTTGAGGAATGATGGCGAAGCAAGCACGTAATTTGTATGGCTACGGGGGTTTCAACATTAACGTGCTTCCATCATTCCGCCCCGATCGGATCGTCTTGAACTGACCTATTGCAAATATGTGTTCGTAAATTGTATGCTGTTGATTTTTTTATATTGCATTTCAATTAAATCCTGGCAAACGGATTTCTCACTCATCGTCAGATATTCATACTTGTTGGCCAATGGTAAAAATACCCAATTAGTGAATATGAATGGTTTGGATGGAGACCTTATGTACGGCGATTAAACACAATTAACAAATCGATGTATTCATGCTACATTTCTTTTGTCTGATTAAAGTTCATTTCGGGTGTATCTACTTAAAAGGATATGTGTCATTTATGTTACTCATCTTCGATCTTCCTCCAATTTTACAAGTTTACATGACATTGGCAATAATATAACATTGGTTATCACTTATCACACTTATCAGGTATATTAGGATTGACAATATGGTGTTGAAATGCACCATTTAAATTTAATTCTTTTTGAATAATTCCATTTAAATTCTATCATTCCATGGGTAACAATTTCGTATATAATTTCTACATTTTCATTTCCGTTAGCAACTTCTCAATCGTCGATTGGCTCATTCTTTGTTTGTCAGCAACGACGGTTAATTCCGACTTGAGTTGGCCGTCCAACGACACGTGCAAAATGCCATTTTGGTTAATTTCCATGACAACATCGCACTTAAGTTCCCCATTTTCTACAGACAAGTTCCTCAGGTTAAACCTCCCTAAAAACACGTTGTCCGCAGCCATTTTCGACTCGCCTTGGTGTACATAAATTCCAACCCCCCGCTTTTGATCATGAAATGGTTTCGTAAATCTCTTCCACACTTTGGTTGGTATTCGTGTATTCTTTGGAATAATCACTGACATTTTCCCTGATTTTGTGCTTATCCCCAAGGACAATCCTGTTACATCCTGAACCCGCTTCAGTTCCAATTTCCCATCCTTCTTCCCCGTCAGTACTGCAGCCTGAATTACAGCTCCATATGCAACTGCCTCATCCGGATTAATTGACACATTCAACTTCTTCGTATTGAAGTAATCCTCCAGGATGTTCCGAACTTTATTTATTCTCGTTGAACCACCAATCAGAACAACCTCATCTACCGCGCTCTTCAGGACTCCGGTCCCAGCCAAGGTCTCATCTACTTCGAATGCATTTTTTGAAGAGTTCATCATTCATCTTTTCAAATGCTTGCTTGCTCACCTCAACGCAGAGGTCTTTTCCATTCACCAATCCTTCAATAACGACTTCCGTTGCGCGGCCTTTGGAACATGTTCGTTTATGTCGTTCGCAAATTTGTTGGAGTCTCCTCAAGTTCTTCTTAGCTTCATCATTCTTCTGCTTTGATGGCGAATCAACGTCCTTCAAAAGATTTATCCCAGTTTTTTCTCTGAACTTTTCCACACAGTAAAGTATCATGTTCTTGTCAAAGTCTTCCCCGCCGAGGCGAGTGTCCCCATGAATCCCAACAACATTTACGGAATTAAACTTGATTTCAATCAGGGCCATCAGGGCCACATCCAAAGTACCTCCTCCTAAATCGAATATGAGCACCTTTTTAGCTTTCTTCTCCAGCCTTTTGCTAAAATACGCAATTGCAGCTGC
Organism: Heteromurus nitidus; assembly: GCA_034687055.1. Classification (NCBI taxonomy): domain Eukaryota; kingdom Metazoa; phylum Arthropoda; class Collembola; order Entomobryomorpha; family Entomobryidae; genus Heteromurus; species Heteromurus nitidus. The sequence goes on along the minus strand of JAQFZW010003673.1, from coordinate 8,496 downwards.
TGTTGGCTCATTCAGGATGCACAAAACCTCAAGTCCAGCCAACTTCCCGGCATCAACTGTCGCCTGCCTTTGGCCGTCGTTGAAATACGCTGGAACTGTAATCACTGCCTTTGTAATTCTGCCTCGATCAAGCTGGAGGAAGTCCTCTGCAATTTCCTTCATTTCAATGAGCAGCTTCGCAGACACTTCTTCGGGATGATATAATCTTGATCTTACTTCGACTTTCGGCACTCCGCCATCCTGTTTGACCTTGAATGGCCAAAAGGTCATGTCATGTTGGAGAAGAGGGTCACTGAACGACCTTCCGATGATCCTTTTGGCGTCGTAGACTGTCGTATCAGGATTGCGGAAAGCTTTGTCCTTCGCAATCTGACCGACGGTGACAGTGTTGTCCTCATGGAAGGCGATGTAGCTCGGAGTTGTCTTGCTCCCGTCGAAATTTTCGTTTGGAATTACAATCACTTCGCCATTGTGGAAAACAGCCACACAACAATTGGTTGTTCCGAGGTCAATCCCAATCGCGACTTCTTCTCCCATCGTTATAACTGATGTCAATTTGTAGTTTAATAAATATTTGAATACGCTACACCTTCGCACTTTCGGGCTGCATTCACGAAATCAATCTAAATTAAGAACGATTCAGCATAGCCAAGTCGTCATATTTTCGTGCTGATAACTTTCATTCCACCTCTGTTATCACAAGAGTCTTGTGTCTACTTCTCTTTTCAAGGTTATGCATCACAAATCACAATGGGTTTGAATGCATCAACTGCAACCTGCAACATTCAAGCAAACTTGGTATTTATTGAGGAACATGCAAAACCTTCCCTATCACGTGATGTTTTATCAACAGGTCGATGTGCAACGTACAACTCGAATATTTCACACTTTGCCTTGACGTCAAGTCAAATCACTCATCGTGGTCAATGATATTATCATTTTACGCGGTGAATTAGATTGAAGTGACTGGCAAGTTGTATACCCATATGTAATTATATCTGTGTGAAATAACTGTATAAAGTAATTTAATTTTTATATGTTGGAGACATATCACCACGCTACGCCAGTAAAATTGTGAAACATTCCAAATTGGTATCATGTAAAAGTTTTTACGAGATATGCGGTTACGCCAAAAAGGCGAAAACATTGCAGATTTAATATCTCCACGTGTATTATAGTTTGCCTTGCCCGAAGTTCGTATCATATTGGACATTAATTTGACAGTCCACCGCCCGAATTGCTTTGCTATTTTTGGAAAAACTCAAGTTGCTGCCAGATTACTTTAAGCAAAGAAAGTCATTAGCTGCATTTTCGAATGTTACATTATAAATTGCTAAATGTCGCTGATTGTGACTGACAACAAATCTGCTTATTGGGGATAACGAAACGGACAATGCTGAGGAATTTCCGGCTACCTCCTCATCAGACACTTTCCAGGTATCTCTTTATGCGATTGCGTAGTGGACCTAGGTTAGAGTTCCTCTCATCGTCCTCTCCTCACGCAAACCACTTTTTACGAGTTTTGACTTTTAAGAAATGAACAAGGATATTCGCGGTTTCCTTCCAGCCTACAAGCACAAGGAAAGAAGCATAATATATCCCTTTCTGAGGATTTTGTAGCCAACAAGGAGGAAATCTAAATGGCATTTTACAAGGCTTGCCGCACCTTACTCTGACTAAGAAGGAAATCCTCTCAAACTGAAAAAGTCACAATTTGCAAAGTTCATTCGCAAACGAGAAATGAATTTTATATCAAAAACATTTTGCTACAAATTGATTTCAATATCAGTTTGGATGGAGTGAACGTTTGGAATACAAGCCATATAATATTCAATTAATTCAATGATTTATGATGGCAACTTCTGGACTATCTGGACAATTCCATTGGTGGCAGATTGCCATCTTGATCGCTACTGCTCAGAGCATGGTAAACTCGGATCCGTTAAAAGTAAGCTCTTTCATTTTGTGAAATTAAAATTTAAAAGATTAAAATTAAACTTAATTCAATTTCCTAAATTGAAAGGAATGTTCCGAGGACAAGTACTCATCGTCAGTTTTTCAAAGTTTTGGCCTGGACAGTAAAACGAGTGTCCTGTGGGTGCACACAAACCATTCCCTTTTTCTGGAACAATCCTTTTGTTACATGGACAACATTTCCAGTCTCATCCTTGAGTTCCCTAAGCCGGCAGATCTAGGTTCCTAAACAATTTTCAAATAAATTGGAGTGGAGGAGTCGGACACTAAATATCCATTTGTTTTTTGTTTCAGATGACATTTTGAAAAATGCTGGCAATTCCAGAACGGCTTCCATCGAAAAAATGACAACATCTGAGAATATTAATGTAATAATTTCTATTGGTTCATGGTCAACCTACTACGGTTACACGACTGGGGAATTCCACGAATTTGGCAAAAAGTTGCAAAATATATCGTCTAAAATGAAGGGGATTAGAGGAATCAGCGTGAAAGTGCCTTATCCCTTGTGCTGGATTCCTGAGGCATTCGACAGAAGAGGTCTCCCATTCGAGTTCCTCTCCGGATTCGACGAATTTAAAAAACTCGTTTTCCCCGAAGAACGTCAGCGGGAGAAGGTTCTATTTGGCTTTGAGTTAGCCCCACCCTTTTCCTCTGACGATGCTTGTTACGTCTCAGAAAAGACTTTTGCCGGTAGAGTTGCCGAGCGAGGAGACTTCTTCATCGTTCATGTAAATCCACCTCCACAAACTTTTGACTATTCCACATTTTTCAACTCGGTTGACATGTTCTCCCGGGCGGTTTTGACAAAACTGAAGTTGTTAACCTTGGACAAAGAAATTATTCTAAATGTGGGTCCGAACGAGAAGGACATTGAGGAATTGGAAACGGAGGAGCAACGTTATATTTACAACACAATTTTGGCTAGATTTGCGTTCAAATTTGCCGCCAATTCCAATATTCGCGTGGCCTGCCCAGTGGTCGTCACCGACGACTCTACTGGGGTGATTGAGCTCAACTTTGTGAAAAACAGGAGGATACTAAATTTGAATGATGAGCTTCTTGAACGAGGATTAAGTTACGAAATACTCCACACTTTGTTGACAGTGATTGCCTCAGAGTTTACCACAATTCTCGTAAATTCGCCCAGAGAAATTAGCGACTTCTCAGCCGGATATCTTGCCAGACAGAACCCGAACCATAGTGTTGACAATGATGGTGGGTTGAATCTTACAGCCAGAGTGGGTTACAGTCTCGACAAATTTATTCTCAAGTTGAGCAAATTTAACGACGAGAGGAAATCAGGGAACTTGTCAACATTGTCTGTTTTGGTTCAATATGATTATTCGCCGGGGGAAATTCAAAGGCTTCAACAAATTGTAAATCAGCTGGAAACCCTCAACTCGAAATATGTTGACATGATTGATGGGGTCATTGTGTTCCTGACCTCTTCAATTTGCAACCAACAACACTTGGAACACTTTCTACTTGCACAATCTTTGGCTGAAGTGGAGAAAATTAAATTGCTTTTTCAATCAAGCCGAAATGTATCTCTGGTCTCTGTTGCCTGTCAACATAATTCCGATATGCGATTGCTGTCCCTTCCAGTCCTTGGCAAAGAGGGTTATCAACTTGTGAAAAACTTGGAGGGGGCCAGTGGCTCCGTCTCATATATGCAACATTCTTTCCAGTGCTTAAACGGAAACAATACGAGGACATACCTTCAAGACTTGCGGGAAATACAAAAGACTAACAAAATTGATCAACTTTGGATTCAGCTGATTTGCCACAGTGGAGGAGGCTCGAAGAATTGTGCGAGTTTCAACCAATTTTACGAATTCGTTGGAAACTGGGCGGATGTTTTTCGAGTGACTTTGGTAATTCAGAGGGCGTTCGATGTCCATAATTATGGGTCTTCCGGCTGGTTTCGAACTTATTCTGGACAAGGCGAAATTGACGAAACTAAAAGCTTGAGAGAGTTGAGAGTGTCGGATTTTTTCGACAAGCAAAAAGGTCAACAGTACAAAGTCATCAATCATTGCCAATTTATTTTAAAAGTCAATGAGTCACGCACAAAATTGGTTGTAATTTATAATAATTTTGTTGTTTACAGAACCTTGCGTTGTCATGACAACTGAAAAAATCGAGAAGAGAATTCCTCTCAACACCTTGTCAACCACAGGGATTTTCTTAAATTTAACAACCGAATCAAGTTTATCAAACATTTCAATCCCGGAGTTGGGTGTTCTCATGCAAATGATCACTCAACGATTTAACTCTTTGGAAGTCGCTTGTGATTTTGAAGGTGGCTTGAACAAGTTAAAGGAAGTCATGGAGACACTTGACGATATCGAATCTCACAACCAAGACTCAACAAAAACGATAATTTATTTGAACATCCGTCGTAAGCAAACAGAGAACTACCAAACTGTGAATTTATTTGATGAAACCAACAGTTATTTTCAAGACAAAACTAGACTTGTGGGTTTCCATATTTCGGGAAGAACATCCGCAGATTGCTTAAAGGAGGCGGAAGCACTTCGAAGACGAAGACACCTGACAGACAAGATTTTGGTCGGATGTGAGTTCAGCTTAAAGGAAGGATTTCCAAGAGGGCAACCAGAACTTGCAGAATTGTTTGAAACACTGGCACTGGACTACGGGATTTTGGATGTGAGCCCATTCGAATTTCTTGAAACGGAAGGGTACACACGTAATGAAGCTACTCGTCCCGTCAATTTCAATGAACTGGTGACGAAAGGATATTTGGAGATGTTTTACAATGCATTTGATAAAATCAAAATATTTCGTCATGAAGCGAGAAAGTTGCACCCGAATCTGGAGATAATTTTACGTTTTCGGTGGCCGACATTTGAGCCCCCGTCGACATCCAGACACGGCAAAATCGAGACTGGCAATATGCTTCGCTTTTGGAAGTTTGTAAATGAGTTCTGCACCTCCTTCAACTTCCCCTACTTCATTTACCAAGCGGTGGACAGTGCCGTTGGAACCGAAAATCAGCAATATGGATGGTGGCGTGTTCTCAACTATTCCACCTTGTCGGAACCTTCTGTCTTCGTGGAAAGGGAGTCTGATTATCTTGGACTGGAAACTCCAAAGCCATTGAATGTTCTTATTCTGAATCCAGCTCGAAATCCAGAACCTCAACCAATGTCCAACTTCATATTGCCAGTTGTAGTAATTGTGGCTACTTCGGTTGTTCTCATGGTTTCAGCCATTGTCATCCTGTCCATTCGGCTACGACGAAGAAACGCGATTTTGTCGAGGGAGGAAGTTCAACTATTTTTGTATGGTTTTGAGAAAGGAAGTGGTGGTCGTCGTCCATCGAGTGGAGAGGAAAGTGTGTTTTTAGGGAATGCATACAATGGTGACCTTGAAATAAAGCGAGATGATTTTATCCAAGCAGCAAGTTCAATTGTCGGAAGTGGAAATTTTGGGTGCGTGTTCAAAGCGAGCATGCCTCGACTTGGTGGAACTGTCGCAGTCAAAATTCCACATCATTCTTCAGGGCCGACTTGCGATAAAACCGAACTTCATTCCAACTTCAAAATGCTCCTTTCCGAAATCAAGATCATGAGTTGTGTTCGAGAGCATTTGAATGTGGTCAAGATCCTGGGAGCGTACACGAAGGAGATTCGGAGGGGAGTTGTGTATATCGTCACGGAATTCTGTGAAAATGGCTCACTTCAGGGGTATTTGAGGAGGTTAGCTAGAGAGTTGGGAGGGGACAGCTACTTGGGAAGCGTGTACATGTACCAGTTCTACAAATTTTCGCAGGAAATTGCTTCTGGAATGGAGTACATCGGGTCTAAAAATGTAAGTTTTTATAATAATGACCATCAAGTCAATGGAAAATCTTTTTCATGGTAGGACTTTTCCCTTTTACAGATACTGCATGGAGACCTTTCCACGAGAAATGTGTTACTGGGCGTAGACAATGTTTGCAAAATTTCCGACTTTGGCTTGTCTCGGAAACTGAAGAGTTACGAAAAATATATGAAGGAAGGGAATGAGCCCTTGCCTTGGAGGTGGATGGCTGTGGAGTCACTAAAATCAATGGAGTTCAGTGTCAAGTCGGATGTGTGGTCGTATGGGGTCACTATTTGGGAAATATTTAGTTTGGGTAAAGGTCGTCGCAATTAAAATCACATTGAGAACAGTCAGTTTTTGTTGAGAAGCATTATTATTTCTCGTTGTGAATTTTAGGAGATGTTCCTTATCCAGAAATGGCCTGGAATGCGGAGTTTGTTGAAAGGTTGATGAATGGGATGAGGATGAACTGTCCTCGATTTGCCAACGGTCAAATGTGAGAATGAGTTGAATGGATAATAATAATTTTGTTGTCTCACGAAAACGAAATATTTAAGTCGCTTATTGTTTGTAGGTATGAACTATTAATGCAATGTTGGAACTTGAGTCCGGGGGCTCGACCTACGTTTCAGGAGATGATCCCAAGATTTCAGGAGTGGAGGGGCGTAGAATATACGAAAATATTGTAACTCAAATCTTATATGAATTCAAAATGTCAATATTTGCTTGTCATTATGCCTGTTTATGATTTACATATCTGCACCATTTACTTTTATGCTTTATTCGTCTAACTTAAGTTTCTGTGAATTTATTCTGTCTTGCAAGTTCTGAAGCAACCCATTATAGTATTTGTAAGTTTAATGTGGCTTAATTCAACAAAAATTAACCAAAACGAAATAAAAATGCTTATCATATTGAAATTGTTTAGGAGTATAAAATTCTTGAAGAACTATAAGGATTTAACAACATCAAGTGCCTAATTTGTTGAATGATATCTTTTAAATAAAGTTTAATCGACATTGTAAACTTTACTCTGAGTCTGTTCTTGCCGGATGGCAAGCGTCAACTAAACTAAATTGAGCGGAGACTGGCTCCTTTTTATATGCGGCAGAAGCGATTTTTTAGATTTTTTTTTGGCTTGTTGCCAACATTCTGTCATTTCTTCATGTATCATGAATTCACGAATTTCTTATTTCTATTTAAATTTCTTAGTATTCCTTTCCTTTACAAAAATATACCCAGTTTACCCAACATAAGGGAATATATTGTTTAATTAAAAGAACCAGAACGGATCGCTTCCCATGCGGATTTGAAAATGTGAATATTGCAATGGCTAGAAAGGCGAGTGACGCACACGTATTTCATTTTCATTATATAAATTTATAATGAAATGTACATTTATGTAAATAATATTATATAAACCTCAGCTACTACATGTAGTCAGAACTCAAGGGTTGCGGTTGCAAGTTTCCTGTCTCACATGACAAAGTTGATCGATGGCTGTTACTGAATTATTTCGATCTTTAAAAATGAAGTACAGTCGAATAAGCACGGAACGGGGAGTAGAGCAGCGATTATCAAGATTACATAAAAAACTACGATTACTTATTCTCCGGAAATCTGGGGTGGGTCTAACGAAGTAGAAATTTATGACCATGTACAAGATAGCAAAGAGCAAAATGTAACAATTAAAGTACAAATTACCTAAAATTCCTGAGAATATATGACATATCCCTTTATGCTATGGTTTCCCGTACACTCATCATGTCATCGTCTAGCCGAAATATAGCGGGTGTTGATTCCAAGTATATGTAGCTGATTACATTTTTCTATCGTACATCTTCAGCACAATTGCGCAATTGATTTCTTCAAAATGATATATTTGTGGCTGTAAAAGCCGCTAAACCACAACAAATTCTTTAATTTTTTTGCAAAAGTGACGATTGAAGTGGACGCATTATTATTTGGGCACACGGTTTTCCATTCGATGATTATGTAGCACATTACTTCCATTTAATTAAACCACGTATTCTTACATAATTAAAACCATAAATCCGCTTTGCTTACTACTCAACATGTACAAATCCTGCGAATTTGAATTGAATGCATTTATCGAGCGAATAGTCGTGTGCCCACACTGCCCACAGCTCAATTAAATAAGACAATTTTGTTATATTCAGACACAAGCGATAAATTTGAAGCTAAAGACGACAAATTTTTTAATAAAGTGACACAGGATTCAACTTCCTGTCGAGGCTGAAAACTGAATGCTAAAACCTAATATGATAACTTTTTAATATTAAATTACTCTCGATTCTCAGCTTTCATTTCGCATTCCAAGTTGCAACTGAAAGGAGGTTTTGCATAATTGTCTCCTTCGTCAAATTCCACTTGAGACCAGTTTTCTCCGAACGAAGTTTTATTTGAAAATGAGTAGAAGTAAACCACGAATCGTGGCACTGATTATCTGCGTCATTAATCTACTCGTTGAAGTAAACAGCGATGTATTTACGGTAAACAAAGCTCGCAAACAAAAATGATCTCATGAAAATTTAATTAATTCTTAAACTTGATATAAAAATTATATTTGTAGGATCAATTGGACTATTCATCGCCTCATGAAAATACAAGCATCCTGAACTTGGGAATGAAGCGCAATTTTCTTAAGCAAGTTGCCGAACGTTTTAATGA
>JAQFZW010003672.1:0-12283 GCA_034687055.1 Heteromurus nitidus | reverse complement strand
GATCTCCAAGATTTTGCTTGGCTCGGGTCGGCTCGGGTCGGTAGCTCAAGGTGAACAAGTGTGCTCCTCTCCTACTTTCCACTTCTCTCCTCGAGCTGCTGCTACTCTGATGATGATGACGAGGAGGAGGACGATGATCATGATTTTGATTCAGAGTTGAGCTTTTCTTAGTCTCTGTTGTTGCTTGCTGGGATTGTAGACAAGAGGTCTACTACTCCTTCTCTTTCCCCGTCGAAATCTCCAGTTTCACTCTCTCTTTTTCTCCTCTCACTTCCATACATCTTTCTCTCTCAGCATCGCTATATAAGCTCCAGCCGTGGACACATACGCACCCACACACCGCGACGTTTTCGCCTGTGCCACCAACCAACTTAAAATTCGTGTGCCAAGAAAAAAAAGCGGCACACAAAATTCTACCGAGAGCTGGGAGCATGTGTGTCTGTGTGTTCAGCTACAGAGTCACTTCTGCAAATTCATCACTTTCTCCCCTGCTTTCTCCGTTTTTTCGAAGGAAACGGCTTCATGAGAGACGGAGGAACGGTGATTGTGCAACTTAGTTTTCAACAAGCTTTCCCCATCTTTACATCTCCTCTCTTTCTCCTCTGAAATAAATGGGTTGGAAAGGGATCTTCCAGTGTACTTTCCCGTAACGAACACACACAACGTGATTCAGTGTTGTGAAAGTCTCATCGAACACAAAAAAATTCCTAGTATTCTGTGAACAAATTTTACGGTGGGGTGTTGTGTGCTTGCAGCTTCAGTTGCACACACGTTTGCTGAATTTTTTTTCCACCGTGGTGCCCCTGCTGATTTCAGTGACACACACAAAATTTATACCAGAAGAGTTCTGTTAGTTTGAGACAATAGAGCTTCATTCCTTCTGTAAAAAATAAGACAATGATATCAACTTTGTGGTGTCGTTACCCTTGTTATCTGCTGAAAGTAAGCAGCACTCTGCCAGACAGCATCAGCCACACAAGAACCACCCAAAGTTGTAAAAATACGGGAACGAAGGAGCAACAAAGAACTCTTGTTTTATATCAAAGCGTTTACTTCTGTAGCACATATAGAAAACAATAATGCATAAAATGTTGCATAAAAAATCGAGTCGCATACCCCAAAAAATGCACAAGATAACGTGAATCGCAATTTATCTCTCGATTACTGTGTGGGAGCAAACTATATATGTTCAACCGAAGATTTTGTACGTATGGATTTTTCGATGGCAGAAAAAAATGGGGCAAGAAGTAACTCTATTCACACTTAACCAACGGATCGTGGTTGAACCATTCTCACCAAAATCGAATGCTGACAATAAATCGACTCGCGAGAATTCCACATTTTTCATGTCGTAATAACATTACTCTGTTTTTAAGCTCACACTCGTACACACTACCTTTTCTACAAATATAACAGATTAAAGTATAACATAAACACACACACTCTCTCTCTCTTTGTATACCGGATACCGGCAATTTTTTTCTGTAAGAAAATAGAAAAAAGGAAGCAAGATGAATTGCATTCTCTAGAAGGGTAGATTCAGAAGCGTTTCTCAACGATATATTTTATGCAACTTCAACAATACAGAAAAATAGGTGAATATTGAAGTTGTTTGAATGGGTATATGACACATAAACAGTTCCCACTTTATTATCCAATTCATTGATATACACAAAAACGTGTTCCTCCATTTACAAAAGTCGTGGAGAAAAAAGGAGGAAATTAGGAAAAGGAGATTGTGAAACATGGTTTTGCTTTCTTTTCCAGTCAGATGTCCATTCAATCATTCATTTTAATTCTTTGTGAGTAGCCTCACTCCTCCTTTCTCTCTAGAACACTCATATTACTTACGTGAGCTATACATTTCCATATTTTGTGAGAGTGAAGTAAAAAAAATCACATCCAACCCTCGTTTTACTTACTTTTCCCGAAGTGAACTAGTGTGTAATTCCTTTTCTGCGGGATTCCCGTACATCAAATCAAAATCCGGACCTGGAAGAATTCATCCGCAATTCATTCGCCATCAGCTCTTCTCCTCTGAACACATCTTCCATATTTTTTTTCCTTTTTATTTATTAAAAAACCATCATACGTCCAGGACACACAACACAACATGCATATTTGTTTGCTCTTCAGCTGAGGGAAGAAGAAGCAAAAAAAAATAAGAAGAAAAAAATACTCCTCCTTTTAATCTGAACAAGACGGGCAGACGTCCTATTTTCTCATCTGTGGCATTGCTCTCTCTCTCTCTCTTCCCTTTTCTCTTCATGATGAATGCATCGTTTTTGATTTTTAGGTCTGTGGGATTATGCACTCACGAGAGTAATATATTTTTAAAAGCAAGTTATGAAAGATTTATGATTGCTCGTAAAAACGTGAACGAACACAAGGCGTATTAAAGGTAGTGAGTGAGTGATATTGTGGATCCAAGGCAAGATGGGGAGGATGCTCCCAATTATTATATCCATACAAAGACACTATGAGAGTGTGCGCATAATATAAAAAAATACTATGTTCATAATGTATTTATACAATACAACCGCAAAAACCTATAAAGTTTTGTATTTATTTTACTCAGCTCTTATGTAAAAGAAACGATGGAAAATATTCCACATATTGGAATAGTCTGGAAACGAGTGGTTGTGATATAGTGAATTAGTTTTTTTTTCTCTCGTCGAGGAGCTTTTCCTCATCGTTTCAATACTAAACCTCATCTTGAATTTTTATAGGGTAGTATATAGCTTTTCTTATATCACCCCACAATATTAGCTCTACTGAAAAAAATATAATAATATTCTCCAGGCAGAGGCGAGAGAGAAATCCACAAAGTAGCCATGGAATGAGAGATGAGGTTGTGAGCTATTCGAGGAGAGATTTCGTTTTTCTTTATGAAAAAAGGACGCTTTTTTGTCATGTCGACTAGACAAATATTTGGGTGAGAGAATATGTGGGGACCGACTCGTAGGGATCACCATGAACTCAGTGTCAATAAAAACAGAGACGTAAAAAACGGAGTTGTCCACTGAGAAGCTGCCCACCAGTGGTGTGGTCGTTAATATGGGAAAAAGTGCGTCAACCCGAGAGAGAATCTCTCCAGTCCCAGATAGTCTCACCTCGTCGACGAGAGTGTACCGTAAGAGAGGGAGCGTCTATAAATGTAAACTCACCGAGTGAATTAGTGTTGGTGTGTGTGTGAGAGAGAGTGTCGTCCTTCTCGTCATCCGCCAAAACGGCGCTTAGATTTGTTCGCAAGGGTTGGCGGAAGAAACCCAGCAGCAGCAGTAGCGGTGGTATTCATGGAGCTCGAAGGGGAAGTGAGGACGATAGCGAGCCTGTGCCAACAAGAATATGGACGGTCGCAGATGATATCAATTACCACCTCAACCTTCAAGATTACTTAGGGCGCGATGTATGTCTCACACAAAACTTTTTTCCCTTTTTGTCTTGAATTGAGTACCTACCTAACAAGAAAAAATCCTTTCTTTTCTTCGAAATTGTTCGGAATTGAGCAGGGTCCACATGAGTTTCATTCTTTTTTAATATCAAATCCTTTTGGTAAAAGGATGGATGCGGGTATGCTATAGAGTGTTGCAAAGTTTAAGGCTCAATTAACTACAATACTTACACGAGCTAGGAAACCACCTGCACTTGCCTCAGCAAAGAGTTTTCCTCATATAATATTGCTTGTACAAGTTTTAGCAAAAAAAAAAGTTGTACTTTTTATTACCCAATATACACCTCCATAAACAAGTGTGCAAGATGAAATTTTTTTTCACATTTGGAAAAAGGATTTTTTACAGGGTGTTGCAAAGTGCAGCAATATTGCACGTTTTAATACGTTGGCCGTGTGTGCATATGTGTGGATTTCCAGAAGCCTCTCGTGTGAAAACACTTGCGAGAGACATGCCATTTCAAGGAAAATTATGACATGGATAAAGTTATAAAAAATTCCTATTTGTTTTTATTCTTAATCTTTATGAAAGAACATACTTTGTGTTGCTTTGAAAACGTTAAATAAACGTTAAACGACATTGGTCACTACATTTTAAAAACACATACAAACATTGTAAACTTCTTAAAAACTTTACGCAAGGATCGATCCTCATTCCTCATGTCCTCATGTAAGAAAGTGTGTAGTGTGTTGGTCCTCCTCCTCCTGAAACACAAACACAGCTACATGGCTGGTCTGTGAATTGTAAATAATCATAAGAGGAAAAGTTTAGTTTGTCTCATAAACAGACTTCCCTGAAACGGGAAGAAGGGGACAGAGAGTAAAAAGTATTTTAGTTTTTAATGTTTGATCATTAGCGCATCGTTTGCACAGTGGACGAGCAGACACTGGTATTCTACATGCATTGCGCCGCATTGCATTATCAGCCTCCCACTCGTTGCAACATTTTCATGCAGCAAAAACTGTGTGATCTGACAGAAGTTTTTGAGGGGACTTCGTGTACAGTAGCACACTTTCGCATGTAAAACATGTACAATTTTAATTGAATTGAATTGGCACTCGAGCAAAATCACTGGATTAAATGAGTCTCCGCTACTAAACTCGACTTGCATGCACATTAACATTACAGTTACACGTTTGAGTACGCACAATAAGCTGGTCCAATTGAAATGGAATTGCATTTGATGTAAGAAAAATATCATATTATTACATTCTCCTTTTCTCCCGAAAAACGTCTATTGCCACTTTTATGGAAAACAAGAAAGTTGGTCGTTGAGTAGCAAATAAAATGGAAGAAAAGCTGCTACTTTTATGCTCTCCGTGGAAACTGTGTGAGATTGCCAAAAGTATTTGTGCTCATGCCTTTTTCTCTACAAGACTTTCCTCTCGTCATGGAGTAAACTGTACACGAACAGACTTTCATTTCTCTCTTTCTCTCTCTCTCGCATGGATTCATTACTTGACTATATTATTTTCTACATTTGTGTGAGTGAAAAGAAGCTTATTACTTACCAAGTGCGATGTAGTTACTCTCTCAAACGACTTTTTTTCTTCCTTCTCCGAGAGAATAATGGTGTTCAAGTGTTTGACCGATTTTCTCCACCATTACTCTTCCATTACTTTTTTAGTGGCGGTTTCCCTTGCCATCAGCACCGCTAATCCCACTAATTACACCGTCGAGACAATTTGCTTAGAGAAGGAGAGATTATTATTATTTTTTCTACATGAACTGCGTGCGCACATGCACACAAAAAAATAATGCTTTCCCCTCTCTCTCTCCCTCTGTCTCCCAGTTCTTTATTTCCTCGAGTCCGGAGAGAGTCATTGCGAGAGTATTTTCAGAGACAGGTTGATGTTCTCCCTGAGCAAATACAAAAAGAATGAGGGTCTAATGGTTACGTTTCAATGACGTAATCTGTCTGGTAGCATTGCGCAAATAAATTTCCCTGTACCTGCCCTCCTCCCATCATGATATTTGCTCGGAGACCTTACATCTATTCCTTGGCAAATATATAAAACATCTAAAATTGCAGCACACTTGAGGATGACTGACTTAGTAACTGGAGGCTAGCTCGAGTAGACGATACAGTGAACACCAAAGTTGTTAAATGTTCCTTGCAAATGTCAATATTAAATACAGCACACGTCTCACTAATCCTAATTTTAAAATGACTACAAAGAAACGAAAGATTAAAAGATCTTTGGAGAAAAGGAATATCTTTTAGATCCTGGATGAAACTGTTGTGAGTCATGCGAATGTGTTTGCGATGTTTGTTTGCCGACAGTTGCAATTCTCTTTCTCGATCTGGAAAAAAATGTGAATTCAAAATGAGAGGAAAGTAGGAATTCTTTCTACAAAAAATAAAATATTACGTTTCATTGACATGCTATTCGGAAGTACGAGTATAAGGAGGATTCTCTCTCTTTCTCCCTGCTTTTATGTTTATTGCGCAATTATTCTGCAGAGAAACAGGGAGAAAATTGTGTATAAACGTCCCATTTTCTGTACCTATCTCCCATTGATAGCACTTTACTCGTTAACAATTTCATTCCCATTCTCAAGTTTAAGAAGCGCATTTTGCAAGTTTTTTTTTTTGGCTCGAGTGTGTTTAGTTATTCTAAAGTTGTCCCAGTTGGTGGTCCACTCCATTCTCAAAATATGCTACAATAACCCATCGCGAACAACTCTCTCTCTCTCTCTCTCTGGAAGGGGACGATATGGCGTGATGATCCGGCGTTGATAGGACGACGGAGTGCATTACACACATTACACATAATATTTGTGTATGTTAATACAAAAAAATGAGAGTTTCATTCGAGGTGCATGTTTTATTCATAGGAAATTTCCGTACAGTAGTTTGCTAACTGCAGGATGATGACGGCGATAGTCTCTCTCTCTCATGCGGTTGGCAATGTGAGCGAACTGTGTTTGGGGGGGAGGAAGGCAGAAAGCTCTGTATTTCGCAAGACGTGGCGGCTTTCGACAAACTTTGACATTACCCAAGAATCGTGAAGGAGTGAAATACTATTAGTGAAAGCATTACTCTGGAAAGAGGAAACCCAATCCGCCTGCTTACTCAATGCACATGAAGAAAGAGAAGAAGTAGAGAGAGAGAGGAAAAAAATTGGAGAGAAGATATGTTTTTATGAGAAACTGCTGAAAGTCTTATTAGTATAATCTTATCTTCTCCGTGTGCATATTCTGATCTGAATCTCTCACTCGCTCAGAGAGAAAAGAAGACGAAGGGAAGAGTGATATTTTTTTTTGCTTTTGGAAGGAACCCGATCTTATTTGTGTTTCACAAGTGCAATGAATCTGCTTCATGTTACCGTCCTTGTATACTTCCCCTATGAGAAAGTCACCATGTGCGAAGGAGAATCAAATTGCCTTTTTCTCCAACGCAAACAATTTTCTCTTTCTCCAAAAAAAATCAAGTTAGACTATCCGCTCTCCAATTCTACCTTGTTTTTGAGGGAGTTTGCACACAGGGTGGATCTATTAAGTAGTTTGAAAATGCGAAGTGGTGACCAGCTGAAGTGAAATGTATGCTTGATATCCAAACAATCCTCTTTGGCGGCAGCTAATTCAGCGGTGTGTCACTCAAGATATAAAATATATATATATGTTGAGTGGGAAATGTACAGGAGCGCATCCAACCCAACAGCAACTGCAAACTCATCATTTCCTATTGTCAACAAAAATATGGTGACGCAGAGGGGATGAGAATAGGAGTGAGTATAGCTTTGCTGCGAACATACACGTTTTCCTTTTTGCTGCCTTTGCAGTTGTAAATATAGCAAAATAAATAAGATGTCGATAGATGTAGGTACCGGCCCGAGCTCGTTTTTCCACTGTGGCGGTGATAGTGAAAGGCGGGAGGAGACGACGACGGGATTGAGAATTCTTGTTAAGTGTCATTTTACGGAGAAAAGAGGTACCATCAGGAAAGCGACGCGTATTCATTGAGAAGGCTTATAGTCACATCTCTCCTAACAAACGTGCGGCATGCGTAGCAATTGTCAATATTCACAGAGCGTCTATAGCACATTTGTGAATTTACGCCACGTTTTAGATTGAAAATCTACATAAAAATGTAAATATTACAAAAAGCAGACTGAAGTTGACAGGAAGATGCTGTTTGTTGGTGTGTTACAAGTATAATAATATAATCTCATAAATATCATTTCTAGAATTAGTTTAGTATGATGTCTAGACTGTACTGACGTTTTTAGTCCATTACCAAAATCAGATTAGAATTTAGGAAAATTTCCATCCATCCCATCGTAAACTGGGACTAGTGGAATAATTGGCTCGCCACATCTCTCTCATTACTCCAATTAGTCGCTGTCAAAAGTTTGATGTTGATGGATTTTATATTGGGAAACTTAATCTTACCAAAGTGGGCGAGTGGACACATGTTTTAACCAAAACAAGGGAAATTCGGGAGCTCATGTTTTAATCAAATTCAGCAGTGGACCATGGCTGTGTGGCATGACTTAAGTTAGATTTTTGCATATGAAATTTGAATAGGTTTTCCAGTCCACAGAGAGATGCTTATCGTTAGCTAACTGGTACAGACACTGTACTAATCTAATCTGCATAATATTTGGTGGCTTACTCATGAAATTCAAAACAATCATCCACTTTATAATAAGCCTACCTGATACGTTCCCACTCCATTCTCCAATGTTTGATTAGCAACTTTTTTGTCAACTTTCCTACGGCAGCGTATAGTATCCCGCACTTGATTGATTTCATACCACAATTTTCCTGAGGTGAAGATGTGTTACTACACCAAGACTGACATTTCTCTCTCCAAACTTTCACAAGTGTCAGGGTTGAAACATTAATGTATGGAGGCTCATGTATCATCTCACCACCACCAGTCAAGAAAACTTACTTTTCTAGTCAGACAAAGTGAAGGTGACTTGGTGACTTGTCCCTCTCGTATTATGTAATATTCTAGGATCAAGTATCACCTTGAGTGTGTGGGGACTAGGTATAGGTATGCTCCCGTGTTCGATGTGATCAGCCCACTAATGATACTTTTCCAACTGACGGAAAACTTTCTTCGAATCTTGTCAATACGATGGAAGTGAAACACACAAACACACACACATCTCAGCGATTCTAGAAAATCGAAGTGAGGGAAGAAATCGAAGTTTTTCTTCTTCATCTTGTGAAAAAAATGGCTGGCGTCAAATTTTATAACTTTGTATTGTGTGACAACTTGAGAAAATTGAGGTCAATGAGATAATAGAGGAAAAGGCTGAAAATAGAAATGATGGCTGAAGGAATGTATAAGGAAGAGAGGTCTCTACTACAACGACACACTTCTCGCATGTCATCCGGCGGCACATGGGCACACATCCACCCGAGAAAAATGAAGGGTCGCAAACTTTACAACAGTTTGACATGATGACATATCAAGTTTCACTTTCTCCTTCAAAATAAAAACGTACGCAGACAAGGAGAAAACTCGAGTTTGAGAATTGTTTGAAAGCAAATTTCCCTTCTTCCGACAAACCAAAGATCGGACTTTAGATAAAACTTGAAAATTTCCTACTTTTCTCCAGGCAAAAAAACGTTTTATATTATTCCAGCTTAGCTATCAACCCTCAAAAAACCCTATTTCGCACATGGTATTAATTTTAATGGCCGTGAACGTAGAAAGATGGTGGAGACACACAGAGACAGACGAGACATAGTAGACAGTCCCATTACGTGTGTGTATATCCATTCGAAACTTTCCCGAAAACCATCATGCTCTTATCTGTACATTTATTTAAAACTGTAAACAACAAACAAACAAAGTTGTCCCTCCCGTGCTAACTCAACGATGCAATTTCAAACCCGGTTTCACATTCAATTTTCTACAGAAAAACAAGGAACAAGTGTGTAGCCAACTACACCACACAATTTTCATTTCATTAGAGCATTATATGATTTCCCGCAGTGGGACACTCTTCAAAATTTCATGAAAGTGGCTAACAATCACATGCGCTATTGTCGGTAAATAAATGAGCGTAAGCGGAAGTTTGTTCAAGTTCTCCGGCTGTCTGTATGCATATTCCATAAAGGGGAAGCATATTAGATATAAATGAAACCAGACATTACACTGCATCCACATTTTCTTCAGAGAAGCATTAAACACAAGAGCGTATAGACCAATATGTTCTCTCCGTTTCACTCTTGCCCTCGACGAGAAAGAGAGAGAGAGAGACCACATTCCGGTCTAGTTGGTAAAGTAGCTCAAGAGAGAAAACGATGAAAGCCCGTGCCGTTGAGCAAAGGGAAAATAATGCAAATTTGTAATTGGCACTAGTAAACCCAAGCGTCTTCATTCCTGGCATTAAGATTCATTCCTCTTTTTATGACTTTCGCTAGTTATTCGTGTGTAGTTTGCAGTCCTGTGCGAGAGCATGTACGAATGTACGTAGATGTTACCACACACTTCCCTCAAACTTTCTTATTGCACTTTTAACCGCTCTTCTTTCTTGTTGCAAATAAGTGCATTCACAGACAAAAAAAAGTTTGCAGATAGATATTAAACTTGTCGACATTACATCCAGCTACTACTGCAAAGTGTACGTATAGTTAAGGCTAACCTACAATAACACACGGAGAACTTGAGGGAACACAATATACATAATTCTTCTGTTCGTTAAACCGCCTGATAAAACTGGGAAGTGGTAATATCCAGATTTTTTTCTTGCGATATACGAAAATTGTAGAAAAACTGGTGAAATATGTGTTTGAAATGAGTTTTTCTTCTCATTTATTGCTTTTTCCTATTCCTTTGATTAGCCCACGTTTCTCTTTTTTCTTGCTGAAACTTCTATTTGAGCGAAAGAGCTGTGATTTTTTTTCCGCCTGAATGTGCAACATTTAATATCGACACGCCGGATTAATTTGCCCCATGGGGCTTTAGTAAGCACCATTATTGTAGGATTTGATAAAGTCATTGGAGACGAGGTAACATCACCTATGAGCATTTAATGCGACATGAATTACACGCTGGATTCACAAAGGGCGGCTCCATTACCCGCTCGAAGAGTGCATCAAAAAAACACTTAAAACCTGTGTGTTTGTGTGGAACTGGGAGATGGATGCAACAAATATGAGTAGCGATTGCGGGCTGCCGCCAAGTAATTCCGAAGTTTAGCTGATAAAACATTTTTTTCCGTATATCCTAAATGGAGAAAGTGTGTATATGTTTGTGTGTGCTAAAATGATGCCTCAGTAAAAACTGGCTAATGGCGTCAATAACAGATTGTGAAATGTACTTCGAAGGCTTCATCATATCGACGGTTTACAATGATCCTGTAGTAAACCCAGTTTTCCCTTTTCCCACTCACATTTCTCCTCAAGGATCAACGTTATATGATGCCAATATAATAACAGTAAAAAAATGAAGCAACACATTCTCTCTAAACCTTCTTCCTTTAACGTTCTCTCCCCCAGACACTTCCAGAAGGGATTCAGCGTGACACTATACACAACACTTTTTTTGTAGTCTGCACACTGCAGATGGAATGAAATCAAAGTGTGGCAAATATGCCAATGTTATGATTATTATGGAAGCGGAGAGAGTTGCAGATATTGCATTTTTAACGGACGTATTAAGTATGTCCCTTCTATTCATGAAGCGTGCAGTGGAGAAGAGTATATTATCTGGATCTCATATTATTCCAGCGAAGAGAACTGTGAGAACGTGCAAGGGAGTCCGCCATATCTCTACACTTCCCAAGTTCGTGACTCGAAATTGGGATGACTTCATTCGTCCGCCGTTTCAGCTCAATCAGCGAAATTGAATGCAGATTGAAAGTTTAGAGAAAGTTTATGGAATCATCCTGGAGAGCTATCTTTAATGTTGCAATTTTATTAGCTGTATTTACGTGCTAATGGCTCCTCCATTTAATATTTTTCCCAGGGATATTCACTCCGCTTTATATCATACAATATAATACGTACAAATTTTATCACTCAGGTAGTCCCTTAAAATGGATGGTATTGGATTTTGGATTTGGAAAGAAAAAATTGATGGAAACACATTTCGGCAACTACTCAGTTTGTAAAATACGTGTGTGCTTTAATGAAAGGAGTGTCTGCTGCAGTTGCATCTATCCAATTTCTTTGACTGATTCTGCAAACTTGCAAAATTTGATGTTGTAAAAGCGGATTGATAATTAGCGCTTTTGCTGATACGCTAAACTAACAATTTCTCATTTGTCGGAAACAGTTTTTGTTGTGGGTATTTAGACGACGTAGACGAGTAAACAATCTGGTCTAGTTTGTACTCTTTCCACTCTCAATCCGATAAAGGCTCGCTAGTATTTGAGAATAAATATGTAAGTCTTCCTCCTGTGATCATGTAATCTGAGAAAAAAGGCATGTGAAGCAAAGGGTAATATGTGTGCAGACTATTTGAGAAAATTGCTATATTGCCATCTGATGTGAAGCTTTCTCTCTCCTTCTTTTTTGGAGCGGTAGTAGTTTGTCCTCGACGAAATAAAAGATACTTGAAAGCAGCCATCATCACCATCATGATTGCGTTGGTGTGTCTGACGTGATGAGAGGAGAGAGAAAATGAAAATGATGATTATCAGCGGAATGATGGCCATTCTTGATGTGATACCGATGATGATAGTAGCGGTAGGAGTGTAGTATGTGTTTTTTAGTGTGTGGAGCAATGTCTTGCAAGTGCATAAGGTATAAGCCTTTTTGTAGCAATATCCTGGAATAAAATGTGCATTGATGGTCATTGAGTTGCCTGTGCACGTCCTCCTCTCCTCCTCGCCACCGCCATCATTACCGGTTTTGCAACCAAG
>JAQFZW010003671.1:0-12283 GCA_034687055.1 Heteromurus nitidus | reverse complement strand
GGTTGGCTTGGCTTCCGGGTTGGCTTGGTGTTTTAGCAACCCACCGGGTTGCCAACCCGGAATTGAACAAGTGTGGACCTTGCACACATAAAGCTTTCCCGAGGGAGATGAAACGGGGTAATACGGAAACAATGCAAGGACGCGACCGACAGCTTGTACAACAAAGTACAAGTACACATTGCATGTATGAAAATGTGCTTGGTTTTGCAAATATGCGAGATATGTGTCACTTTCCAAAATTATAAATACTTAAGTACGGCTTAAGTACCTTTATTAGAGAGTACTTTGCGTGATCAACTTTAAAAGTTGCACGTTGAATTATTTCTGGAAACGAAACTTGCATGCCGAATTTCACAGGGTACGAGTATACTGACGTGGAAAGTATTCTCGTGCGTTCGCCATGGAGGAATTTTACAAAGAAGCTCATTCGCATTGCATCTTAAAAGTTTGCTTTGCGGAAAATATCTTACAAATAATAATATGCTGTGTCTAGTTTACTGATTACTGATGACTTTATAGCTCTACTTCGATTCCTTATATTAAATTATTACGTACACCAACAAATTCTCGCCAACAATAAACTACATCACATATCCCAAATGCCATCCTCCATTGATAAGACGGGTGAAATTCCCAACCCTTCACAGGATTGTGAGAAACCTAAGCCATGTGCTTGCTGCAAGCCGTGTGCTTGTCCAGAAACCGAAAAATCTGACCTGCCAACTGTTCCAGCAAAAGAGGAACCTTATGACATTATTCAGTCACCTTTGGATCTCCGAGTATACAAATCCATTGTTCTTCCAAATGGACTACGTGCAATGCTCATATCGACATTCGATATTGCAAGTGAGCCGGAAGAGGTTGATGCAACAAAACCGCCTTGTCAGGTTCCACAAGTTGCAGAATTCAATAAAACATACTTTGGCTATGATAACCCTGCAGCAAGGGTCAGATGCGCTTGCCCATGCGATGAAAAGAAACCATGTTGCAGTCGAGGGCATGACGAAGACGGTCCTAAAACTCGTAAAAGTATATTGAAGGAATTAGACAGCTTTAGAGCTACATGTTGCAGTAAAGAGCCAAGAGCAAGCGAAGAAAAGCGCGTTTCATTTGATGCCACTCTAAATGAGTTCCGTAATGAGATTTCCAGACAAAGTAAGCCTGAGGATATCGAAACATATCGCGCTACCATCTTGAGTGAGTTACAAAAGAGAGCAGAATTGAAGATTGGAGCTAAGTCGGAGAAGAAATACATGCATGGCGATTCACACAAAAATGATCGTAGCAAACAATTAAAGACTCAAGATCAGAATAAGTTATCTAGAAAACGTCAAAACAAACCCATTACTGAATCCAAAATTTTCTGTGAAATGTGTCAAATTTCTGGCGAGGATGATGAGAACCCTTCACATTTAAAGGATTTGCCCACCATCCTTTCCGAGGAGGATAATCTCTGGAAGCAAAAATCTTCCAGTCTTCGTCATTATCCCAATCCCCCAAGTTATTCAGAAGGTCTCGACGCTTTTCACCCTTGTCCTTTTGGAACGTCTGGGCGCAAGAGTCAGCGGCCACAAGTTTCGTCACAGTTAAATACGGAATTGGATGGCACAGCTTATCTAGTCATAGGTGCTAAATAAATCCCTTCCCATCATATGCGTATATACAATAGTTTAATTTAACCCTTTTTCAGAGGGACAATATGAACATTATTTTTGCATTAGGCTCGGGGTACTTCGATGATCCGGACGACCAGCCAGGTCTAGCTCATTTCTGCGAGCATGCTGTCTTCCTTGGATCAACTAAATTTCCCGAACCAAATCAATTGTTTAAATTAGTGCTCCCCTACGAGGGTTATGTTAATGCTTACACAAGTGGAATGATGACAACTTTCACTGCCTCCACTTCCTTCCGACTGTTTCCACTCGCTGTGGAAATTTTGGGAGATATGATCGGATTTCCCCTCTTTCCTAATGCACTCGTTGCTGCTGAGCTCGAAGCTCTCGATTCCGAATATAGTTTGAGGCAGGATGACACTCCAAAATATTTCCAATTGATTGCGTCCCTCGCAAAAAGTGGACACGTCATGAGAAAGATGGACAGTGGCAACATAAGTACGTTGACAGTGCCAAATTTTTATCGGAAACTAATTGAATGGAGGCGGATTTACTATAATCCAAGTCGAATGACGCTAGCACTTGAAGCTCCATTCCCAATTGATTTTCTGGAACAGTTGGTTATCGAGAGTTTCGGCAAAATACCACAAGCCGCTCCTCTTCCAACAATTACAAATCGTCACCTTATGTTTAGTTCACCGTTCGAAATGAGTCGATTTCATCAAATCTACCATGTTCCTTCAGTCTACCATTCAGAGTTTATTGCACTTCATTGGGCTCTGGACGCAAAAGCTTGGAAGAATCTAAAAACCAAACCCCTTGAAGTAATATTATGCACATAGTTTTTTAAAATGTGAAACCATATAGCCAAAACGTTACTAAATATTTCTTTCTTGCACCATATAGTACTTGGGAGCAATAATTGCTCACAAAGCTGAAGGTGGTCTTTTCCAATACCTAACTTCAGAAGGTCTCGCAACAAATTTGGAAGCTGGTTGTTGGGAATCCGATGTGTGCAGGAATCATTACACATCAGTATTCTCCATATCCGTTGATATGACTGATCGGGGATTTAAAATGCAGGATCAAATCTTGCAAGCAATCTTCGCATACATTCAAATGCTAATCCACAACGGACCACAAAAGGCCTTCTTTCAGGAGCTTCAAAGGCAACAATTGGACCTATTCCATTATAGAGCGGCCGAAAGTAGCATGTGCATTGCAGATGGCGTTTCTCGCTGGATGCAATTTATACCTCCAAAGTGGTGTGTGATATCCCCCAGCCTCACGCCAGAATTTGAGGAGAAAATCATCCAGAAGTATACCGAAAGCTTAAAAATAGAGACCGCAAATGTAATCATCTTTTCAAAAAATTACCGGGGCGCTGAGAACATGAGCAACACGGAGGAATTTTACAACACTCCCTACAACGCACATAAGTTTCCTGAGGATTTCGACGAAAAAGTTCGAAAATCGAAGAACGAATTAGTCTCAAAATTTTCTATCCCTCCATCCAACCCCTTACTCCTCGAGACTACATGTAGTCGTGCTCGAAGTAAAGATTTGTTGGAGAAAGGGATGTTAGCGAAAACTAAGGGGAAGTTCATGGTGTCTTACGTAAGTCGGCAGGTGAAACTCGTACGTGGCCTTACTGCTCAAGCCAGATATTCTCTTTGGATTGGATCCCCATGCTCGTCGTATATCGGAGCGCCGGAGGCAAGCTCGACGAAGATGTTAATTTGGTCTAAATTCTTCAACCAAATATTTGAAACCAAGTTTTATCATGCGAGCAATGCCGATCTTCAACTGGAAACCGAAGTTTCCCAGGGGGAATTGCATATAACTATTGCTGGACCATACACCATGCTCCCACCTTTGGTTGAGCAGGTACTGGCGTTATTCAGTGACTTTGAGAATGTCGTCGATCCAGTTGCATTTGAAGTTGTTCGTACCACATTTGTCGAAGGGATTGATAACACTATCCTCGACAACAGATTCTTGGCGTGGGATCTACTGTACTATCTTTGGACGAACAACCATTACCTCATATTTGATCACAGGCGTAATGCTGAAAGTAAGTTGTAAAAATTGCCATTATTTCGTCATTCGCTTAATTTGTTAATTAAATTAGATGAAATATCTCAAAACTCAAGTACATTTGTATGTTCTGGAGCAGGACTGACGTATGCAAATTTCTTAGCTTTTGTGAAAGCATTCAAGTCAAGAATGTATATCCAAGTTCATCTTTACGGCTACGTGACCAAAGATCAAGGGAATGCAGTTGTAAATGCGTTGTCTAAACTTGAGTACTCACCCATTGAAATCCGCCAGTACCTCTTGTTTCGCTGCTTACGACATCCTCTTGGGGAGAGAGTAATTAAAGTGACTAGTCAAAACCCAAACACACACACTTCCGTCGTTATCAACAGCTACCAGTTTGGAATGTTGACGGACGCGGAGGAGGAGGTGGTCAGCTTCTTTGGAAAGAGTATGTCTGATGCTGCCTTTTTTAAGCTGAGGTGCCATTTTATGAAACATCTAAGATCATGTGGTAATTGTAAACGCTTCCATATAATTAGTGTCCATTTCCTATCTCCTTCACAGAACTGAACAACAGCTTGGCTACATCATTATCATATACCCAGAAGTCACTTTTGGAGTAAGCTCTATAGTCATTGAACTTGTAACTCAACCGAAAAACTTCACCACAGAGCACTGCAATGAGTGTATCGACAACTTTCTCCGGGACTTCTATGAGGAAAACTTGGCGACTCTGGACGCATTTAAGGAGTTCAGCCTAGGAAAACCGAAACTGGATCTCCCATTTCCTGTCATTCAACATATTTTTACAGCATATCTATTACCGAATCTTCTGACCTACAGAAAACTCTCGATTCAAGTTGTTGGAAGTGTTCAAGAAGCTGCTAATTCTTCCACAAAACCCACACCGAAAACTGAGCCTGCCACGAAGGTAGTGAATGCAAAGAAAAGCCTCAAGCAGCCTGTTGAGGATGATGTGAAGGCCAGTTCTAAGTCGAAAGTTCATAAAACTCAAAGCCTTGGAGGGAAGTCAGTTATAAACAGTGTGAAAACTGTGAGACAGTCGCTGAAAGTGAGGGACGGTCCTATTCTTGCCGACAGATCTAGAGCAGGAAGATTGTCAGTTGCGTCCAAATCAATTAATGACGTTTCCAAGTTTAAGAACAGTCTAGTGTACTATCCAAAGTCAGGCTAAAAGTCTGTCTAAATGAAGATCGCAAGGGATACTTTTATTAACCCCACCCAATATAAAAATCGATGAAAAATTCTCGTATTAAATGACAATTTATACTGAATTACATTCTGTTGATCGACAACTGTTATTTTTAACATTTAACTACTTACGTATAATACATTTATATTTTACATTTTTCAAAAACAAAACATTACTTATAGTTGAGTTATGCCCTTGGTGGCAAACGAACGCTTCAACTGCTTGAGGGTTACTATCGGAGTCATCTTTACAGCTTGTTGCGAGCTCTTTTTCCTATCTGCTTTCGTTAAGCACTTTCTATACTCGGTAAGCCGTTGTCCTCGTTCAGCAGGTTTCCCAGCGTGAGGTAATCTATGTTTCCCCAAGCCTCGAATAAAACTTTGCAAAGAAGGCAACGACTGGAAGCTTCTTCCAGCATGTTTGGTTTGTGGATCAGGAAAATCTAAATCCCTTGTAGAAGAACGTCTGGATTGAATTTTGTGACGGTTGTAAACCCCAGGGTCAACTGAACCCCTGTTTCGAGTTTGCAGGTGATGATAACTTGCCACTGCGTGAAACAGGGTTGGATCTGCCTTAAACAAATCTTTCATGGAGAAAGTCCCTTTCGGTCCTCCGCTCACTGAGACTGCATCAGGGAACGGTTGAATGGGACGAGTCTCATTCCCTTGCTGTCCCCTTACGTTAACCAAATCTTGCACTGGCATTGGGACGGCTTCTAGATACATTAGGCTCGGACCTTCATACTTTAATGGTTGTGATGATTGGTTGACTATGTCTTCAAATTCTTCCATGTAGGTCCACTCCTTCATGCGACCAATTGCATGAACCAGATCTAACCGTTCGTCATCCCTGGAAAAGTTTTCGAGGACAGCCACGTGCAGATTAATATCCTTCAGTTCTTCTTCGTTGATTATGCCTTCTAAATACGATCTCGCTTCCATTACGTCCGTTAAATAAGGCGTCAGAGTCATTTGGAGGAAAGTGTTCCTTGCTCGTTGAAACATTTGTGTTTTACTCATTAAGTCCACAGCTACATAATGATATGCATAGTTTAGCTCAGCAAAAAATCAACAACTCGTCCGCTTTATTAAATTTTATCATAAAGGTTGATGGCCTACCAAACTGCCAATCTTCATCGGTAAACCCTTGGAGTAGTTGGGTTTGGCTCATTGCAACCGTTGGGTATGTGTAAAATCGAAGTAAGTACCAAATCACATGAACGGGTAAATTTTTCATGTGAAGACCTCCAAACTTGAATTTTGTCGATAAATACCCAGCAGTCTAGTATTAGGTTACGACATTCAGATTTATTCTTTACATATAGCACATAATTATTTTTTACTGATACAAGTTGTACTATAATTTTTGTGGCTTCAGTACCTTGAGTTCTTCATAATGTTGGAAATCCAGAGCTGTGTACGCATTTATGTTTGGTCGAATATAAATGCAATATTCATCCATGGCCTTCAAAATCTGATGTAGAATCAGGATCAAGCGCAGACAACAGTTACAGGAGGCTTTCAATTTTAAAATGGTTAAAAGCTTTAAATTTGAGATATTAACCCAACCTGTATGAAATTTCTAGCGGAACACTGAAATGAATACCACAATGACAAATATTAGGATTTATCTTATGTGATTCTGGAATGTAATGTTAGGACTTGGGGGATGTGCTCACATAAAGTAAGGCATCCCAAAATGCAAAATAATTTGGAATGGAGTCAATGGAATTGGGTAGCAAGTTTTGAAGAATGCATTTCCATCCGGAAACATGATAGCCAATATTAAACGTGTTTATCAATCGTTCATCGCCTATGTTGATCGCGAAGAGGTATTTGATTCCCAACCTTCGCATAGTCATCGCTGGAACTAAATCCGAGTAGCCACCGTCCATTAACAAGTGGTAATCGAATTGATTAATTTGAGGAGGGAATACGAGGGTGAGTGTCATTGAGGCTCGAACATAAAACCATAAATCACCTGCATCAGGCACTTAAGATGTGAATTTCGAAAGGTTTGAAGGAAGTTTAGTTTGAAAAAAGTTTGAAAATCATATTTACCTGACATATGCGTGCGAGCACAGTTGTCATTCAGATCTGTGCTGACGCAGAAATATGGAATGTACAAATCTTCGATTTGTATGCTTCCGAAGAAATACGACATCATGAAATTAAATGCATGCCCACGGAAAGCTGCGCTGAGAGGGTGGAAGGGAAGGTCTCTGGCATATCTAAATGGATTTTTAAGTTCCTAAGAGAAAAATTTAGAACAGATCTTTCGAAACTTTTAATTTTCATTCTCAACAAATCAAAATAGTAAAATGTATCTGAGCACCCTACCTCCCACAACTCCTTAGCCTTTCTCTCCACTACGAGAATGTTTTCATGAACCGCATACAACGCACCCAGAAAAGACCCAATACTGACCCCTCCGATGTAATCGACAGGCACGTCCAGTTCAAGCAAATAGTGAAGTGCTCTATATTCGTAATTCAGGATAGGTTATCTTTATTCAGCTAATGCAATATGCCTTTTAAACCGTGAAACGGTTATATGCATAAAAATACAGTTTTTACCCTAGATGAGCAGCACCTTTTGCTCCACCCCCTCCGAGGACGATTCCAACAGACTGCCCGGAAATCCATCTCATCACACGCCCAAAGTCGCTATGTTTATCAGGGTCTTTTGTCTCTCTGGTATATTTATCCTTTGGACACGGATACACAAAATATGTAGAAATATTTTGAAAAACAATTCAACCATAATCGACAAGAGTTCACGCAAATGCTTTACCAAATCTGCAGGATTTTTCTCAGTCATGTATCGTAAAGCGCTATCCAACATTCTCACGTGATGATGTCTTTGTACCCAAGGCCTCGGTCTTAGCCACAAAATGGAACCATGGGGCAACGAGGGATACTTGGTTGGACCGATTTGTGCTGTTTATTGATGTCGTTAAATTAAATTACGTTAAATTAATGAAATTCGTTCCAATTAGCCATGTCACGAAGGAATTTCAAATTTACGCTTTGTAACACGGATCACGGGATGTATGAATACAAGTTCTTTTCTTGCTTTTATGGCCATTTCGAGTATGCATCTTTCGTTCTGATGGATTTGGAAGATAAGGCAAATTTAATATAAACAACGGGACTACATTGTCCAGTAAGATAATGATGAGTATATAATATCTGAAAATGTTTTACTTTGTTGGGTTTGTAGGGAATTTGGTATGTAATAACCACTTGAATCATATCGCTCAATTTGGCTACGGTCTCATTCCAAATATCGTGGAAGTCATTAGCTGCCTGAAAAGAATTCAAAAATTCTTATCTTAAGGACTTTTTCAGATGTCTGTACAATTCTCGGTATTCAAAATGATGACATTGGAGTGGACGTACCACTATGAACAGAACCGTGTACTTCTCTTCTTGTTGCACCAGCCACTTCGCTAATTTAAATTCCATATCAATAGTAAGCCTATTGACTCCCAGACCCTTAATTGCGTCATCTCTTGTAACCACACCTGCGGAGCTCTGCGAAATCAAATTGTTAATTTGCCTAAGTTTTCTCAAGTTGAAAATCATTTTTTATTATATGTTCGTACGGTATGATGACGGGCCAATTCATGACTATAGATTTCTCCAGGAATCGTTTCCGATGCAGGGTAGACACATACCATCCTATAAGTACGCCAAGTGTGAACACCAACCGTGTCTACTTGGAATCTCGAATCCGCCATTTTGTCCGTGTCCAAAAATGTGTGCTCGTGATCTAAAAAATATTTGCATAGAGCAGATGTGTATCACGTATCAGTACTTTCTTGTAGGTAGGTTCCATATGCATGTGATCTTATGAACCTCTGTGAATGATACGTGCCATGTAGTCACACTGATGACCTGCGGCTTCTCTGAATGCGGCCGTGAGAGCGGAAATCAGATGTCTGGGCACAACCACATACTCGGAACATCGATCACAGATTATTGTTCGGCGCATTGTAGGATGATCCGTGTACATTGACACTAAGCCGAACCAGTCTCCAACTTCAATTATGCCGTACTGTACAGCTGCATCCGGCTGTTGGCTATCTTGGTCGATGATGAATCTCAATCGACCAGAAAGACAAAAGTATCCAGGTGCTTCACACTTGCCGTCCAATTCATCCGTTTGGCTATATAAAATAATATTATAATGCAATTTTGGCATGACTTCTCATTTTAAGGTGGGTACACGAAGCGTGAAGTTACGAACTGGTAGACAACTTCATTGACACGCTTATGAGTATAACGCAATGCATAATCCAGTTGTCGGCTTAGCAGAGAAAGTCTGTCTAATAGTTTTTGAATAATTCCAATAGACGTTATAGGATCTTCCTCGAAATACCTGGGACACGGTATATGAAATTAATTCGTGAAAAAATGAAGAGAGGATAAAGGAAAACATTGTGAGAGAAAATTATAATATTACTTTTTCCACACAAAATCAGGAACTGCAATCACTAAAGCTGTTGCTCCGTCAGCAACTTGGAACTGAACCGCCATTTCGGATCCTATAATTGCCTCACGCCATCCAATCTTGAAAATGTTAATATTTTAAATAGATTAATTACAAGGACTCGTAGAGTAGAGTGATAAACCTTAAAGTTAAGTTCTTACGATGTGTCCACCAGTTATATAAAACTGGATGGTATTGTAAGATCGCCGCAGCTTTGAAATTGTACACGCAACAAGGCCCGTATGAACGTAGAAGGCATACTTGGTCTGCAGGATTTTAGTGGCATTTTCTATCATTGGAATATGCTTATGTTTAATCAAGTGTGAATAGGTCAATCCACCTTCTTGTGTCGTTGTAAAAGAATGGTCCTGCTGTTGAGAACGCCCGCCCAACAAAGCCTCTGGTCTTCTACTTTTAAGGGAAATATTGATCGAAACGTTTCAAATGCCTCATTGATTATCTAGAAGGAAAGTTTAGTAAATAATAGTTGCACTTATACATATTCTATACAACTACAAAGCATCAAGTTTTCCTTACCCTATGATCAGTTAAAAGACCTGATTCAATGTTGATTGGCTCATACTTATCGTCCAGATAACTTTGTTTCATTAAACGGGGTAGGATTCCAGTGAGATCACTTAATCCTATCATGAATTTGTAATGGCGCACAAGGAGGGAACTCAGGATGGTGAACATCTTCATCTTATCAGATTCAATGTATTTCTTCCAAAAAAATATACCAACCTAGTCATCATATTGACCTACTGATATTTCAATGTACATGTAGCTCGTTTTCCGAGTATTTTACCTTCATTGCCAACATCGGCAAGCGGTAGTATTTACCAGGTACATCACAAACCGCATACAATTTTAATTCTCCAAATTTTTGAGCACTATACTTTGAATTGTACATAAAAAGGACTATCGTTAGGTAAACATTTGAGCTAATCAAATACTTGGTGTAAGCAGTATGATAGGTTCAATTTAAGGTGCATGTAATACTGCGAAGTAATTGAGAAAGGACAGGAGAGAAACTAAGCAATCGTCTGCGCGAACTACTTTCATGAGTTCAACTCCTCGGTTGCCCAACCCGTCGCAGAACAAATGAATTTCGCCTTTGACCACTCCGTAAAAATACTCTTCCGAATCCCCCGGCCCAAAAATAACATCGCCCGGCTTCATATGTATAGGATCGGAGGCTTTGAAGAACATCATAATTTCTTCCATATTGAACTCACCGAAGTTTCTACGTTGGGTAAAAGCTGAATGAAGAATGTACAAATGATACGTGAACATACGATCCGTCTACATTTTATAACATACGTTAAGATTCTAGTAATTGATTTCATCTCTTCGGCTTGTGCAAACTTTTCATGTTTCTCTCGCTTCAAAGCTTTTGCTTCCATTCTCTCAAGGATGGTTTGCGTATTGTCTTTGATCTGTGAGAGATTTGAAATTGATGATGATAAAAGTGATAATCGCTGAGTTGAGTGAAACCTTAATAGTTCATATTGGAATCTGGGGTTTCGACAACATACGTCTCCATAAAACCAAGGCTGCACGGACCTGCCAAACCCAACTCCCGCATGTGAGTACTGGTATCCACATTTTCGAATAAAAATTCTCATCACAGGGTCCCATTCGTGGCGAAGAGAGTCTGGCACCCAACTCATCAAGCTAAGTTCTCGGGCAAATGTGACTCCAAGTCCCCGCTTTTTCATGCATAGCCACAGCGTGTCCATTCCATATTTCAATGTGCAAATCAGAAACGATCGACGAAGACCATAATAAGCCCATGCTCTCAGTGATGGAACCCAGGCTTTTAAATGAGCAACAGTGTTTGTAATTATGAATGGCAGCCACTGACTGGGTCGAAATTCCATTTCAGTTTTGAAGCTAACCGAGTTGGACGGAACTGAAAAGTAAACTCTGGAACCACAGGTGTGCTTAGAAATGTACACAGTGCAAGCTTTCTACCGTGTTTCTAAAGTTAATTTTAGAATTATTCGTGTACTGATGACCAATTTGGATTGAAGGTATCTATAGAAAACACATATCCAGTGAGGCTGGTTATTATTTGCAATTTTGCATGGTGTTTGGTTAGGGGAGTCAGTTAAAGGTCCAGCTGCCTCCGAACATTATTTCATGTTTGATTTTATGATGGTTCCTCCAAATGGAAGATGGGGGAAGGAACTGAAGGATGGCTACACTTAGAATATATATTTCATTGTAACTCATATTCAGCAATCCTGTTTGTTTTAGTTTCACACCTGCAGAGTTACTTACTTCCGCAAGGGACAAAAGTAACTACATGATCACAAACAAGGACAACATTTTAAAGTTTTAAAACAATAGGAAAGTAAAAACGCGTAAAAAGTGTTTAAAAACTTAATCCAGTTTAGAGAAAATGGTTTCATATTTTGTATTCACGCGAATATTTATGAGACAATATGCAGCAACCGGTAGTAATACTCATTTATCAGTTAATTAGATGAAATCTGGGGCTCTTCTACTTCCAATTCAAATTTGACCGTAATACCTACCAAATGTAGTCAAAAGCCTGTATACGTGATCTTGGTTAAAGATACTATTTAATACCAAAATCGTTAGCTATGATTATGATTATATACATACTTGAAATTACAACTGTGTCAGTAATATTTATGAATACATATATGTACTAGTACGTGGTATGATGTATGAACAAGTAACAATTTCATATTAAAAATCTTTATATTAATGTAGCTTGATACTCGTCAATAATATTTGTATTAGCCGTTACAGGCCCTTTCCCCTCGCGGCCCTTTCCCCTCATAGGCCACTTTCCCCTTATGGCCTTTTCCCCTTACGGCCCTTTCCCCTCGCGGCCTTTTCCCCTTACGGACTTTTCCCCTCATGGCCTTTTCCCCTATAGGCCCTTTCCC
>JAQFZW010003670.1:0-12285 GCA_034687055.1 Heteromurus nitidus | reverse complement strand
GGAGAGGAGAGAGAGATGCTGTTGCTCTTTGCTACTGACGATGCTCCTTTTGCTTTGCATGCGGAACCCTGACAACCCTACTTACCCTATCCACAGCTCAGTTCTCTACTTCACACCGAAGTAAAATCATGTTCAGTTCCTCACTTCTCTCCGCTCCTACTATTGCACACATTGCATTTTGCTAACACTCGCCACTCCAGCAATAAACAAGGAATATATATATATCTAAAAAATATATATATACAAAAAAAGTACACACGATTATTAGGAAGTAGAGAGACGACGGACGGACTACTGCGACGAGAACAGACGGGTGACAGTATCCCTCTCCCGGTTTTTATCCATAACGCGTTTCACACAAAAAATACTGCCTCCTTTTCTTTCACTTTTCCCTGTCAGTCGTCTGCAGGAGAGGATACGAACATACACACACTCTCACACAAGGGCACGTTGAGAGAGAACCCGTGGATATACACACACTCTCACTCACTCACACACACTTTTTTCGGGAGAAAAAGAAACAATCAGCAACACATTTCTCTTATTGTTTCTACTGACATCGTGCTCATCATCACGACGAGAGAGAGAGAGAGACAGTGAAACACACACACACTGGCCATCACAGGAGTTTACTGCTACTGCACTCCCGTTTCCTGCTCCACTTCTGAGCTTTCCCTCAAACACGATACAACACTTGTCAATTTCGGGTTTCCTGAGAGAACCCTCCCAATCTATACTTGGTTTACGACCATTTTCCCCATCGATATTGGGGCAGTCAGGGACATTATACCCTTCAACTCACTTTCTCTTCCAAAGCGAACTCTGGAGAAAATTGAGGGAGGAGGGAGCTGGAGAGGTTTTGATGAGAGAAGAAGAAGAAAAACATTGTGCAGTTCACATCTTAAACTAAGCATTCCTTAGTCACTTTTGTTTAATTGTGATTGTTGTGACAGAACAAAAAAAATCTCGAGTGAAGAGAGGAACATCGAATTTGGAAAAAAATAAATATACTGTATTGAACAGTGACACAAAAACAGTGATTTTTAAAAAAAATTCTACGAAAGAAAAAACCTTGATTAAGGACTTTAATGACTAAATAATAACTACAGTTAACTACTTGCAGTGACAGTGGTCAGTATAGATACCTACTTCCAGTAAATAAATATTAGAAAAAAATGTAAGCAATGCAATACGAATTCAATACTAAATTGGTTTAAGTTTCCAGTTCTCAAATAGCCCTGATTCCTTTTTCGGGAAGGAAATTTCTCGTTTGTGTGTATTACATTTCCCGAAAAACGGAAGGGTAGAGTTTACAAAACACGACACGACATGCTTGTTCTTCCTAAAGATAGAGAGAGAGATAGAGAGAGAGAGAATGCTCTCGTTGTTAGTGTGCTGCGACAAGATACATACATAAGTAAATACATGAACACATCATCATACATTATTGTACACACATCCTCCAGTCATGTTAACAAGAGTATAATAAGAAAAGTACAAAAATTTGACAGTGTTTGGCTACACATGTTCTCTCTGCCAATTAATGATTGCATATTATTGACAAAATCAATCAGATTGGAAATGTACACAAGGGAAATTGAGACAAGGGAATCCTTTGATGGGAAGCGTTTAATCGACACTCGTGAAACGATACGATTTTTTTTGTTGAGAATAGTTTTATTTTCGGAACATGTGGATATGACACGCACACACACTCATTTTATCAGGAGATATTTTGTTTGAACATGATAGATCACACTTTTACACGATCGGCTCACCTTTTGTGCGGAACATGCCGCAAAGAGAAAACAAGTCATGTCAACAGCCAACTTTTTTTTTATCCAATCTCGAAAAACAGAGTCAAGTGTATTGAACAAAATATATGTGTGTACTTAATGAATGTTAAAAGTTTATAAGCTGATTTATATATGGACTTGGATGGAATATATGAGTTCGATTAGCTCAAAATGAGATTGAGAAATTTAAGGATTCCACGAAACAATTAAACGTTGAAAAATAAGTAGCGAGAAAATGTGGATTTTTGTAGGTCTCTCTGCAGTGATTGATCACTTAATAAGTGGGATTATATGTATTGAAATTGAGCGCAGACACGGGAAATAACTGATGGATTAACGATTGTAGGCTGGAAAATAATAAAAAAGAAAAAGCAGGAAATTAGGATATCAGGGGAATTTGTTATAAATATATGCTCACATCAGACATTGAAAATCCGTTCGGATTCTTTGATTGATCTCAATTCATCCCTTTTTTCGAAGGATAAGGATGATAGATGATAGATAGGTAAATGTTGTGCTAATCCACATGAAAAATATATTGGATTGTAAAGTCTCTCTCGTTTCAACACTTGATTACTTTGATAATAAAAAAGTTTAAGCGGTTTTATTGATGACGACACAGTCAAGTCAGGCCAGGCCAGGCTGGCGAATGATAGATTCATTAAAAACTTATATATATTTGTAATCAGTTTGCGTATTAGGAAAAATGTGAAAAAACGCTCTGATTTTTTTGTCGGGAAAAATATTGCTTCTTGTTTGCGAGTGAGTTACGTGTCGAAGCGCCCATTTACTACGAGTTAAATGATGTGAAGATAAAGGATAATGGGAATATTTGAAGAGTGCTCTGTTCGATTTGGAACTTTGAAAAAATTTGTTCCCGTAACAAACTTAACGTTGAGAAATTGCAGACCTAAAGCTTGTACTCTTCACCTTATTCTTCCTCCTCTTGAAGAAGAAGTTAAAAACAAAATGTAGACTTGTAAAGCAAAGGGATTTTTTTTCGCAGACTAAAATATATATACTTTGTATCCACGTCCACCTACAAAACGTAGGAAAAACAAATATTTTTTCGTTTTGATTATGTATGCGAATGCGATTTTGATTGGGTTTTAAGGAGAGGAAAACAAGTCTTCAGGTGCATACGTTTTTATGATGGGATTTATATTAGTGAGCCGTAGCCGTTGTGTGGCTCTTCGACTTCTTGTTGATTTTACGCACGTCTGCAACCGTCTAGTTAGAAACCACATTTTATATTTCAGAGAAGCAACTCAGACGAGAGTCTGGTGAAAAACAAAGCGTATTTTTGTAACGCGAGAAGTTTAAAAAATTCACTCTTAACTTAACACATTATCTTTTGTTGAAAACAAGAAATCCACGTGAGTAACTTCAACTTGCAGAAGCTCGCTCTTGAATTAAAGTATAAAAAAAACTTTTTTCCTGGTTGTTATTTAATTACCGTGGTAAAACAAATTCTGGTATTTAAATACCTAAGGAAGAAGGAGAACGAATTAGCAAATACAATTTGCTGGACGCGTAATTGCTGTATTAATTTGAGATCGTATCACCATCATCAAAGGCATATAGTTCTGAATTTAGTTTTAAAAAGTGAAGACTGAGAAAAAAGCTGAGAATATATAGTTTGTTTTCGTATGAGTAACATTAAATAGCAAAATACCACATCCACATATGTATAAGTATTATAGAAAAAGGGAAGAACAAGCATTGTGTTTTGATTCTTATCGTGGAAACTAAACGTTTCAACGAAGTATCCTACAATTTTTCTTGCTAAAAGCAAGAAGTTAAAGGATTATATCAACAATTACCAATTATCATTCCTTATCTTATATTCTCTCCTAATTTTTTATTATAGAGGTTCCACATCAATTTTATTTCCACCAAGAAAACCCAACGAGAAAATCATCATCAGTGTCATTATCATCACATTTCGTCAAAAAAAGTGAATGGACGGATTTTTTATCTTCGAAAAAATAAAATTTGTTCTCTGTGTAGTTCACGATTACAGACAATATTTTCAAGTGTTTTATTGTACAAAAGTTCCACAAACCAAAAAAGAGCAACAGAGTCGTCACGTCCTGTTCAGTGGCAGAAGGGAAGTAACACGCAAAGTCTTATAAAAGAATAGAATTGAGGAAATCCATTCGAATTGTTTAAAAAAACATATTCAATATTACTCAATCAGTAATCATCTTTTTTTGTATACGAAGACAAGACGCGCACATACGCGTCAAGTTATTTCTTTTTCCTTGATGTGCTTCCCCTGAAGAAAAATATATATCACGACGACGACAGCGTCAAATTCTTCTTGACACAAACGCACAAATACACACACACAACCTCAATTTCAATTGGATAATGTTTGTTCGACGGTACTCTGGTGGGCTATAAGGTGGCAGAGAAGTTTTGTGTGTTTCTCTTTGAAGTCATGCAAATCAATCACGCACCCGTTCCCACTCCTCTTGAACAAGAAGACACTACTTTTCATCATCATCATCATAGTGATCAGGAGCAGCGCCGTCTGAGTTGCTCGCAAAATCGAAGTCAAATTGCGCACACGAAACTCCTCCGTTTCCCCGTCTCACCCAATTGTATTCTTCTCCTGTGACAATATATATAATATGTATTCCCATTGATGAGTCTCACACTCATTATATGAAAATGACGGTTGGAGCGAGTCCTCAAATGAAAGTTGTTGATGAGGTGGAGCCCCGTCGAAAATCTCCATTGTCAGCCTCATCAACGTCAAACTGATCACAAGGCGATATTTTTGCGCGATTCTCTGTTGTTGTGTTGTTGTGTGTGCGAAGAAAAAGGGAACTCTGAACGAGAGAGAGAGAAAAGAATATTATTATTGTTGCACTAAAAGATTCTGTCATCGCGAACGTGCACTTTTTGTCGTCATCGTGAGGTGATGAAATCAGTGAATTACAGTCTTCTCTTTTTTGTTTGTATTTCTGTTTAGTGGAACAGTGTTTCCGTTTTAGTGAAGAGTGATACATATTTAAAAAATAATAATACATATATGCAAGTATATATATGTGTGTACTCCTCCTCAAGTTTCGTGTAATATTTATTGTCTCGTAGCGAAGAAAGAGAAAAAAGAAAACAAAAATACTTTTTTTTATCTCGCTCAAGACTAATCTCTCTCCAGTGATTCCACACACGAAAATTGATCTTTTTTGCACTGAAAATAGTTGACATAATTGTGGTGAGTGCTTTCAAACGATATTTTTATGCAAACGTTTCTACTTTATTTATTATTTTGTCCTATGCATTTTTCTTACTCGAAAATTTTTCATAAGAAATCAAAAATACTCACAAAAAATTGTTATGCTGACATTCCAGAGAAATGTATCGCATATGCTGGCAACATATTTGAATGCATGAGAGTCTTGGTTGTAACGGTTTAGATAAGATCACAGAGCATCACTCCACAACCCCAACAGTGGGATTGAGTTTCAAGAAGAGAAAATTGTGTGAGAGAAGAAGAAGGGTACGCTAGAAGAAAAAAAGTCAGTAGTCAATTTGTTCAATGTCGGAGTTATCGAGATTATTTTTTATATTCTTCGTTTGGTAAATTTGTCTACAAATTTGTAAAAAATGAGCATAATAAATCATATAATGACATAAGAGAAAAAAGGAAGACGCGGAGAACTCGAGAGAGTTGAGTTGAACTTGATGGATTTGGTTCAGTTGGAGCACATTAGGGAGGAAAATTGCTTCTCTCTCTCTGCTGCTGCTTCTCCAGCAGCAGTGTTCCAATTTCCCCCAGAAAATAGGAGAGTTGACTTGTCTGCTGCAAGCTCCGTCCATAATATCGTTCTTGAAGGGAGGCAATGTGCATTGAGCGAGTACAACGAGAAACCGATACACACACTTTTCGTTAGGGATTTGCTCTGGAAAAACGAATACGACTTTTCAATGTGAAGCAGAGGAATGCATATTATATGTGTGTGTGGCTGTCGTCGTTTGAGCTGAGAGTTGAGTTGAGATGAGCGAGAGAGTGTGTGTGGCTCAATCTCACTTTTCCTCTCGAAATCATCATCAAGCTGTTGTGAGTCATTCTCGCGACAGGAGGAACACAGGATTAAAACATATTTTCATGTAGTTTCACCAGAGAAGAGGATTCCTCTTCTTCTCTCGTTCTGTTTGGGGGAAAAGGGATGATTTTTCAGTTGACTAGAGATGCACACAGTGTGTGTGTGTTGTGTTGTAACACTCGCTTTTCTGCCCCTCGTTTACTGCTCCCACACACAATCACCGTATTAGCCTTGCCGATTTTCTCTCCCTTTGCGCACCCAAAACACGAGCAGAGGCTCAATCACTCACCTTTTTTATCGGCAGCACGAGAAAACGAGCTCACTTTCCCCCAGTATTTGCTGGAGTATTTCCCTGGATCATATTTGACAGGAGAAAATCCAATGCTGGTGGAAAAAGTTGCGTGCCAGGAAATTAGAGGTGTTCTTTTGTGGAATATTGCTCATTATATTTCTACCATTTTGTTTGTATACCTTCTCCATGTCGATACTTGTTGAACTTGGAAAAGTAAAAAAAATGATGAAACTTGAATTTTAAGGAATTCTTTATTTCATTACGTGAATTTTCTTTGTTCCGGATTATTTCTTGTGCAAAGCAGGTGTTGAGAAGGGGAAATTGTGAGACGGAAAGGAGATAGACGATTAGTTGTTAAAATAGGTATAAAAACGTGGAGAGAAAAGTTACAACTTGTTTGACAATGAAAGAGCTCATCTTGTTGCGGCTCCTTTTATTTCACCTCATAATCTGTAACATTTCACTTCTCCACAACTTCTAACTAAAGGTTTTTTCTCTATCTTCCTTCCACTTTTCCATCTCCCCTAATTTTGATTTCCCCAAGAGTGCCAATACTCGAAGAAGAAGAGAAAAAACTTTTTCTTTTGTCGACATTTTCTCCTTGAGACTCGACTGGAGAGGAACTTTTTAATCTTCCCTCAAATCTTTCGTGAGGAATTAGGGAGCATAATATTGAGGAGGAAGGAAGAAGAAGATGGAACACATCTCTCATTTCATCTGTCACTGATAACTTGGCTTTGGCATGTTTCCCTGTCATTCATTTAGCCGGTGACTTTCATTCCCCCTGCTCCCCATAGTTCCTCTTTTTCTCTCCTCTTCTTCTTCCTGTTGCTTCGATTTTTATTTGTGGAGGAGGCTTGTTCAAGTGGAGAAAAATAAAAAGGCTTTTTTCGGTGGGAGAGTGAAAAGAGTCGTGTAATAGCTGTGTAATAGAAGCTATTTCATTTCTTCCTCTCACTCATTTTTATTCTCCTTCAGAGTTTCTCCCCAGTTTTTTCTTCTTTCCTTTATTAAAACAAGGCTCTGGAATGAGTGACTACGGGGAAAATTCAATAATTCCAAAGATCGCAATGTCGAGTCGAGTGCCACCCGACCCTGTCATTCCCTTTTTAATTCTTTCCCTTTCACACAAAAGTACACGTATCAACAGTTGACAACAAGAATATCCATTGTTCCTTGTGTGTGTTTGTACTCGTTTATATATATACTCAAATCATATTGTCTCCCTTTTCTCGCTGATTGACAGCTCAGCTGACAGATTGCCATCAAATAGACCGTCCTCATTTTGATAAGTGGATGGTGATGGTGAGCAGTACTTCCACTTATGTGCTTTTTATCATATCTCTCTCTCCCATAATTTTTTGCGCTGCATTTTAGTTCCAAGTGGAAAAAAACAAAATCACGATGAAATTAGATTATGACTCCGCCAAAAAAAATTTCTTCTCAGAAATTTTAGTTTTAATTTGCAAATAATTTCCATATTGCTTTCCTAGAAAATTGTTACATCTTACATCTTCATCGCCGTTAATGATCACGATACTCTCAAAATGTGCAAAGGAATGCAGCCAGAGAGAGATTGGCTCTTATTATATGTGTCTGTTGCTCCCAGTTTTTACTCTGTAAGTGAACCGCGACACATGTGACATTTGCACATGTTACATCCACATCAAGACAAGATAAAAAAATGTACATAGTATACGCACGCCGCATCATCATCATCAACAACAACATCATCTTGCATGTTGTTCCAACTCCATTAATACCACACGTTACACTCGCGTTCCCAAACACAGTTACATAAATAGGTACACATGTAAAATGAAGTCTGAAAAGCAATCCTCATCACTACGATGAGAAAAGGGAAAGAGAGTATTTACTACGGCGACGTAAACTTGTCGGTGTGTAAAGTCATGTTGCAGAGAAGAGAGAGAGAGAGAGGATCCAAGTAGAAAATTCTTTATAAAAAGCTTCCTTGAAAGCGTCTCTCTTGCAAATGTTGCGTACTGCAACACGCGGAATGATGATAACAGAACGGCACACCAAGCATGTCATCATGTTTTCCTGATCTTGTAACCTTTAAAAAAATATGTGTAGCTCCTATTTACTAGACTTGGGCACGAATCATTTGTACTGAAAATAGTATATCAACTCTGAAGAGAATTGACGTATGTAAAGTTGAGTATGGTTGGTTTGGTGCGAGCATGCAAAAGGCAATGATGATGATGATTGCCTTCCGAGGGCAGAGCAGTCAGAAAGTTTTTGAATGAATGAGTTGAATGTAACAATCTTCGCAATTTCGTTGAATGAAGGAGAATGCACGTCAAAGTTTTTGCATTTAAATTCGCGAAAAAAAATTCTCTCATGGTGGCTAGTGAACCTGATTCCAGTCCGGGGGGAAATATTTCTTTGTGTGGATTCTAAAATCCAATGTGAGAAAGATATTTTATGCGAACGAGGGAAAACTTTAATGAGGATATGGATTTCACTCTGTAGCAAAACCCATGGCTTTTGTGTATTCCACAACGAGCAAGAGTGAAAGATTCCTCTCTCTCTCTCTCTCTCTCTCTCTCTCTCTCGAGCTGGACACGTTTTTAATGATTTTCTACTTAAACTGTGAATCGGTGAGAGTGAGAATGTAATCGGCTCCTCATCACATCACACATACACACACTCTCTCCTCTGGTGAGAAGTGAATATATGTATGTGTTTTGTGGGTGGAATTTAGTGTTCAGTAAGAGTTTTTGATTTTGAGCCGTGTGCTCCTCCGAAACAACATCCCTATTTACACGAGTACGTGCTTGGTGTGTGGTTGTGTGAAAAGTCAGAGAGAGATTACAAGCATTTGCATCTCATTTATATTGTCTCGTTTTCATGTTCCTCTGATCATCGGGGGCAAAAATTATTGTTTCATGCTTGAGACTTTCCTATCGACTCTCGCTCTCTCTCGCTCTCGTGGAAAGGGTATAATGAATAGATAGTGATCCCATGAACACTCCAGTAGACTTTCGGTGTTTTTCCTGCCACTGCTTTAAATAAAGAGACTATCGTTGTCATCATCATCATCATCCCTATCACCATTTCTCTGACAACGGTAGAGTCGTAGAGTTGTAGGGCACAAAAATAATGCATATGCATACCATGCGTAAATATACAATTTTGCAGTTGATATAATATCCTGATTTTGTTTGACTCGCTATCAAAACGCATTCTGCATTGGGAATAAATGCTTCAACTCATGTTTTCATGATGATCGGTGGACCAAGGGAATAAGTGAGAGAGGCATAAAAAAATAACTCTTTGAGGAAGCCTTGTTAAGAGGGAATTAGAGCAATAGAACACATATGCATACGATAAAAAATAGTGTGAGGGAAATGAGGAGTCGTGTTCGTTGAGCTGTTGAGCTGGATTAAAATATAAAAGTCAGAGTAGCTCCCTTCTTGTGTCGCCGAAGTTGAAGCAGCTCGCTCTTACTCGGCTTCGACTGAACGCTGACTGAGAGTTTGAAAGGATGATTATTGACTACGACGCGGAGTAAAAAAAAGTATTGGAGGTGATCATAAATATGCATATTATGAATATATTTGTACTTTCTGCGAAATAAGCTTAACGACGATACGAGATGGCAAGAGGTTTGGTTTGGCAGACTTCAAGTATCTAATTCATACGTAGAATTATACATACTTTTCTGAGTGTCGAAGAATCAGAAAGGAAACGTCGTTGGAATTGGTTAGAATACTTGCTTGGAGTAAATTGCTTTTGTGTGTAATCCACTGATTGCAAGTTTAACGGATGGTGATGATCGTCGTCTCACTGGAAGGATGTACAAAGTGAGTGCATGTTGTCGCGACGCGAGCAAAATGCAAAGGCAAGTGGCGAAAGGCAATCTACTGATATGTCCATTTTTTCCCTTTAATCCTTGTCAATGTCGGCGATATGGCTAATCTATCGACAAAGAGAGCGAGAAAAAAAGTGAGGATTTATTAAAACCTAGGTGACAAGGTTAAAATACTCTGGGACAACATTGTATTTGCGTAACAGAAGGCGCTCTCACACACGATACACAAACTGTCATACATCATCATAAAAATTCGAATCGTGTCATCCTTTTCCTCTATTTGTTTTGCAGGAAACATTAATTGCATCAAAATTGGCCAGCAGAGAGAGAGATGATATTCTTAGTGAAACAGTCGAAGTTCGTATACGCATGCTTATGGTAGTAGCTGGAGAATTAGTTATTGGGAAGTTATGACGAGAATTGTTTTCCTTTCTTCGAAACAAGTCTTCTTTGAGAGGCAAAAAAACGATGCTTTTTTGCGTTGGAAGTAGTCACGGGTGGACCTCATAGGAAGCTGGAACCATTAAAAAAATATGGTCAGTTTGTGTTTGGGAAATAATCGCTCTTGTCGTTGTCCATACGCATATTTTATATCTGACATTGTTTCGCATCATGAGACACTGGAGTGAGATGCATAATATTATCCAAGAAAATTTATTTTGCTGAATGATTTTTACATGCGGGGAGCATGTTCAAAGAGTTTAAACGATTGGAATGACGAGCACATTGTGAATTGTCCATGTGTCCCTGAACCACACATTCTGATGAGTCTGGCTACTGACACGACAGAAACGAGAGAAAATGCATGCCACACAAAAAATGTAGTGTACTTTACAAACTGTATCGTATCAGTGTCTTGTAAACATGGGGAATTGTGTGAGCTCTGTTCGCTCTGGTGCGTGCGTCCAAGCAAAAAGGATTAAGTCAGGATCAAGTTGTATATCGACAGGACGAGAGCTCCTTCAAACCTTGTATATGCTTCTTCAATACTACATCTTTTCCACGAAACATTTTTTAAATAGTCGATATTTGATGAAACAGAATGAGAATCTCTCTTGCGTGCACTTCTTCCACTTGATTGGAGATATTTTTTTGAGGGTAGCAGAGAGGAGATGATGATGGTTATCATCATCACAATGATTATTACGATTATGAAAAAAATAATCACCATGTGTGTATATGTAGCCAATAAAGAGTTAGTTTCATCTCTAATTTCATATTATCATGCTTGCATTCTGAAGGGAGAAAAAGAAGCTCATGTCTGCAAAAAAAATTATAGCGTTTGCTCTGATTCGTCTTCATGATGCAGAAAAAGGATACATAAAAATGTGATTTGCGTTATTATTATTGTACAAATCGCACACATATAGTTTCTTTCTACTGCTGTCCAGTGTTAGGTGATGTAATACTGCTGGACTCCACACTTCTCTGGTGGTTGTTGGTCTTTTAAGCCTATTCATGTCTGGTCGAGTGGGTGAGTCAGTTTTTGTCAGCCGGCTTGACCTAACAAAAACATCATCATCTTGTGCATATTACAAGAGCTGTAAATTATGGGACGAAAGATATTCTGACAAGAAGAGAGAGAGAGAGAGAGAAAATAATAAAGATTTTTCCTCATTCAGCATGTCTGTCGCCATAAAAATGACTTTAAACATTAGGATATCGCAGACTGTCGCACTTCTTCGCAAGAAAAGTGAAAAGAATGAAAAAAGTATTATGTTACTTTCGTTCCTCTCATTTAGGTAGATAAATTTTTATAGATTCTGGGTTAGTGGTGTGGATGCAGTGCACAAAGTTATTGTTCCTATTTCTTCTTGTTGCTCTCTCAGT
This sequence comes from Heteromurus nitidus, assembly GCA_034687055.1. Taxonomy (NCBI): domain Eukaryota; kingdom Metazoa; phylum Arthropoda; class Collembola; order Entomobryomorpha; family Entomobryidae; genus Heteromurus; species Heteromurus nitidus. Next base: position 474 of record JAQFZW010003670.1, on the reverse strand, counting down.
TATCATGTGTGAGTGAAGAAGGAAAGAGCACTTTCAATTCCTTCCAATTGATCAACAGTCATTCATAAAAGTGGGATAGATATTAATATCTGGTGAAGGCTACAAAATTATATGTATATGTTGTTAGCTCTCGCGAGAGTCTGGTTGACAGGGAAATGAACCCAGATAGAAATTTATTGGCTGGACATATGTATCAAGTGCAATGTGTGGCATTGGGAATGATGATGATGATCTCTGTATGGCAATGCACACACACACATGTCATTATGCAACTTGTAACAATTTAGCAAATCAGAGATTCGTAATGTAGAATTTGAGATATTTTTTTCCTTTCCTCCTCATTTTAATAAATCATCATTGGTTTCAAAACTATTACAATAATTGCCATCCATTATTGGCAATAAAAGTACGATGGCGATGATGACGTACATACATTACAGATGTCATGTTACACACTTACTTTATGCGAATAAG
>JAQFZW010003669.1:0-12293 GCA_034687055.1 Heteromurus nitidus | reverse complement strand
TTTCGCACCAAGAGAAAAAAAACAAAGTAGAGCATTCCTTGTCCAGCTTAGGAGAAAAACTAACAAAAGCTGTATAAATAGTATGTTTCTACGTCCCAGGATTATTTTTTTACACTGAATGAATCACACTTTCACTTCCCAGCTTCCAGAATCCAGAATATCGCATGATTTCTCTAAGTTACGCTTCTTTACTCTTCCACTTCCACACAATTGAGCGGAGCGGTGGTGAGTGGTGATCAGTGGCGTTACGAACCAACGCCCTGTCACCAAGAATTAATTAATGAATCCGAGGGGATGCACTTACAGGGAAAAATGCTCTCCGATTCTCGTTCAGGATACATTCTTTTCCCCCCATTAGCCAGCCTCTCTGGAACTGTCTCCGTTTCCAAAAAATGTATACCTCTACTTGCATATACTTGTTTACAAGGGTTCTTACATGTGAACTATATATATTTATTTTAGAAAAGCATTTTTATTACAAAAGTATAGATATAAGGAAATGTTCTTCCGTTTATGCTCCGCTCGTGCGTGAACATATGCATTCAGTTTATTGGTTTTATGGCGTTAATAGCTAAGTATTACAGCTATACGGAAATTCCATGTAAAAACGCAGCTCATCGTACACGTTATATTATGCAGAGAAAGGTGACTAAATGTGAAATTTATTTTAATTGGAGACTGCGTGTCGTGACTGCGAAAAAAATCCGAGAAATCCAATCCGACTAATGGTTTCTCCTAATGTCCTCGCTAACCAAAAGGAAACCGAGAATTTCACTTAATTTATTATTTATGACGTAATTGATATTGATCACGACGACCTATGAATCACTGTGTACTCACTGCTCGCATGTTTTTAAAGATACATTACAACTTTCAAACTTAGTTTGGATTTACTTTACTACGAAAAGCGCGACAAAGACGCATCTGACAGAAAGAAATCCAACGCTAAACAGGAACCAACGTTCAACAAACATTCCACAACAAAACCCTTGTTGGTTTGCACTAATTGCACACTACATCCCTCCCGACGTTCATAACCAAAACCAAAACTATTCTTCTTACTGCAATTAGATGAGCCCAACCCAAAGAAATAGCTTCCTGGATGAATCATGCTGCTTTACGGACAACACGAAAATGTGATACCATTTATATAATCAACTTTTCATTCATAACAACATTATCAATGCGAGTTTCCGAGTACTATATAAAATGTACAAGTTTACATTATTCAACATGGAAGTTTCTTTCAGGAAATTCAGATTCAACAAAGTTGTACATATATAATGTCAGGTTTATGCACGTAAGTCCCTTCATTTTGTCACAAAATGTCTCATTAATTGTAAGTTCAAAAAGTTCCTTTGAAAGTACCCCATTTTCACCATGCATTCCTAACTTCTTCGATGCCGATGCATTCACAATTCATACAAACTTCTTAAGAGTCGACCATAAACAACATTCAATTACCTTGTTTTGATACAGATACAAATTACTGTATAGAAAGCTATACAAGAATTTGAACATTTTAAATGTGACATAACCAAAGTCTCGAGACAAAAAGATGAAAAAACAAGCCAGTTTTGTTCACCAATCTGTTCATCGTGATGGACCCCAGCCCCAAAGCATAGATCAGATACATATAGACCAAGAGACCAAATCATATTTTCTTATCAAGTGGGACATAATCCAGTGGTCCTATATTTTTAACAACATTATTATGATTACGGCTGAATCTGCGATTTATACTTTTTATTGATGCGAATGCGAAGCGAGATGATCGTTACTATATACTGCGCTGTGATCTGTGGACGTGGACCAGCCAAGCAAATCAGCATTTCGTTTTATTGCAAGCCAAGCCGCTGCATGCTGCACGAAGGAATCGCGAGTAAAAGCTCGCAACGCGAAGTAAAGTACACACCCACACGTATCCACAGTGTGGTACCATGCATGTGACTGTGGCCAACCCTATGGTTATCACGTAAGACGCTTTTACGATAAGCTTTAGATAATCAATTGATATTTTTACTTCACGCTCCATATGCTCCGCATTCAATACTCTTTTAATGAACTTGTTAACCCGTCCACTCCCAAAGTGTTGAGGCTGCAACCACCTCGACTCTCACGAATGGTAGCGTGGCCGAGCGGTCTAAGGCGCTGGTTTAAGGCACCAGTCTCTTCGGGGGCGTGGGTTCGAATCCCACCGCTGCCAATAACTTTTGCACCTTTTTAACTCAAGTTAGTTTGCTATTTTTAAACATTTTACTTAATGCCAATCATAGAATTCAAACTATTAATATTTTACGCAAGACCGAAAACAATACCTGGTAGAAAAATTGGTATGGGTGAGATATAACTAAAAAAATAATTGACTTCAGGATCCAGCATATTTCTCAATTTTTTTGTGTGAATACAAAAAAAGTGTGTAAAAAAGTAGTTCCTAAAAATAGATTCTTTCCTATAATTAACAGCCATCAATTCGTGTCAGCATCAAGTGAGACAAAGTTCTTATCTTCTTTCTTAAGTTTCTTGTTTCGTCTACTCAACACAAACTCTTCTCCGTGATGATGCAAGGATGTGTAAATGTGCACTGCAACGGAGTGCGCGAGTGAAGTGGTATCACAATGAACCGATGTATTTTGTCAAGAGCTTTCCAACAAATTGTTCCACACTTCCTAGATCTTCGCCTGGTATTGGAGATCATTGTGTTTATGGTTGAAAATGAATATGATATACCTATTCTTTGTTCTCTCTCGAGCTTTTGATTTGAAGACGTAGTTGCATACAAAGTTTTTTTGCGCATGTTTGAGTTAAGTTGAGTTTGAGTATCTCTACACACAGACTTGTACAGTTTGAGTTGGAGCTAACATCAACATCTAACATCGTGCCTAACAGTCTCATGGAAAGACTGAAAGAAGAAAGGGCAAAACTTCATTGTTTGCAGCAGCGCTACCTTTCCAAGAATAACTACAAATTTCTGGTTTGGTTTGGTTATCCAGGCCTAACATTTGAATGTATCATAGAATAGAAGAGCATCAATTTTTTTGAAAGGAGCCACTGGATTGTATCATGTTCCTCTATTTTTGGACTCTTAGAAAGGTAAAAAGAGTCTCGATGAATACAATTTCCGTTACGAGGGGATAACACAAACCACCTACAACTTTCTATAAACGATGGTATCTAAAGCTTAAAGGTCAGCTTAAAGTGGTGGTGAGACAACGTCATCACCACCAACTGGAATTTCGGGAGTGCCCCCAACGAAATAAAATGGGCGGTTGAGTTTTATTGACAAAGAATTGAAACATTTACAAGCACACCCACACTAATAGTGTATCTCGAATATGCATTCTCTCAAAGATACATGCGGAGATTAAATATCTTCTTGTTTGAGTCAATTTCTTCTTCGTTAGGATTATCTTGCATACTACCTACGAGAATTAAATTTCTCTTATTCTCTTTATTCATACCCATCTGTAAATATCTTAAACATTCAGTAAAAACTAAATGCTTGTTGTCCAGTTGAGATAAAGTGTCTTAGAGTGCTCCGAGAAAGGGAAAGAAAAGTTTTCATGCAACAAAGTGGATGAGATGTCACGTGCGATATGCATTTGATTTGATTGTTTCTTGTGTAATATAGTGCAAATATAGTGACATGCTGTGAAAAAGGAGATCACTTGACCACCACGAAAAACAAGGTCGGACTGCATTCCTGAGCAATCGGACTCTCCGAATGGATGAGGCATGAGAGATTTTCGAAATCAAACTCTCAGGCATTACGCACGAACAAGAGAGATGAGCTTGCGAGGAAGAAGTACGCGAAGAGCCTCTTCAAGGGACAGGGACATCTCATTCCACCATGAAAGAGCATTTTTTTACAGTTCGAGTGAGCACAAGGTTAATGTTAATGCGTAGCTTCCTAAAGAATTTGTTATATCTGCTTAGCTAAAGGTTAAGTACATGTTTCGATGTAGAGGATGAGAGTAATACAATATTCAATCAAATTTTTTGCATGCGAGGACGTGTCCTTCAACTACATTCTTGATCATCGCATCCTCCCCAACTGATGCATGGTTAAAGTTTCCCAACCACGACTCTGCAATAATTAACAACATCCACCTCTGCACCACTTCGTTTCGAAAGCTTTGAGAAACCCCGAGCACACACACACAAGTGTGCAATAAATATGGACACAAAACGTGAGAATTTTGTGTGGTGGCCTAGAATGGATTGCAAACAATTACAAAGTATGACTCACCCTGACAAGTTTGCGGGAGAAAATGCGTTCTAGGTGTGATGAAGTGATGGGTGAGTAGGTTCTACGTGAACATCTACATCAACATGATCAAATGAGGAATGGGCAAGATTTCTTTGATTTGTAGGTCACTGGAAAAGGAAAGTATATAAGCTTTTGAGCGTGCACGCATGCATTTTAGGATCTTTGTCATATTCCATCCCACACACAAAAACTGGGTTAAAAGCAAAAAGAACACTAATTTCCGTGATTGAAAACGGACAAATAATTTTTTAAATTTAAAAAGGGGCGAACTAGAAAGAATTGAATTAATTTTATTATTCGTCTTATGACTTCCTTGCAAACTGTATAAATAACCGTAACATGTACGTTACATCACGTAAAAACGACTGCAGCAGCAATATCAGCATACACCCAAGGGAGACAAAACGAATGCTGATTCTAAAAATCTAGAACATGTCAAGCTTTCATATGTATTGCAACTGATTCAGCAATTAAGTTAATAGTTTGTTTTACTTCCTGCTTTTATCCACCCCCTCCAGGATACACATTGTTATGATTCTTCAAGTGGACTTATGAAGAAGCGGATGTGAAATGCTTAAATATTACAGAAAACAATACTCATCCTACAAGTACTAACGATATTACCTTCTGCTTTTCCTTTATGTAATAATTTCAGCTGCGACCCTGACTTATGATATGATTCTATTCATGGAATAGACATTGGCTTCACATTTAGCTTTTAGCTCTTCACCGAAAGCCAGAAAGGTCACCGGATGTAAGGATTGATACAATCGGAAACCTGAATGCGTAGTCGTATATATCGTCAAATAACTCCTTGGACCAAACTATTCAGGTTTCTCAACAGTTGGGTTGCCTTATCTATCAATTTAAAAAAAATCATTTCAAATTTTGAAATCGTAATTCCAAAACCGAAGTAATCCAGTTCCTTGGGACGTTTGGGAATGACAGATTGCCAGAGCATTCCCATATTACTACTTGGAAGTTACAGCTACACACCCTAATAACATTAATTCTAATAATATTATGAACTCGTTTTTTGCAATGGTGAAATTGTCTTGAAATGTGTATCATATCATAATACGAACTATGAAGAAATATATCTTTTGTGCAAAACGATGAAAGTGTAGGTAGTACGAACGCATGCATATACGCATATGTATGCACATAATAAATTATGCCTTCGTTTCGTACACCATCCCACTCACTTTTATCAACAACGGCAGCGTTTCACAATAGAAAATGAAATATTGCAATACCTCCTGGAAAAAGGCGTTTGAGGAAGGTTTGCATTTCTGAAAAATGTAAAAATGGAATCCCTCTACCCCATCTTCGTTTCAAGCGAAAATTCATAGTCATGCAATATTTATGCTCAGTTTTCGCTTTCACTCTCACAACGACATTATTATTTGTAGCTACCTACTCCACTCTCTATTCTACCTAACAACATGGCCACTGTCTAGTCCCAGATGAAAATGAATGAGTTGCTGATTCAATCATGAACGTCATGAAGTTGCAAAGCAAACTACACGCATCCTTTTCCCAGGAAAAACTTGCGAAATCCGGAACTGACAACTCGGTGCAGAAAGAGAATATTGTGTGGGAACCCGGCGAGAAGATGGAAAAGGACAACATATGAAGCAAAATATTCTAAGCACAATGGGATGGGAATTGTACGAAGGAGAAGAATAAAGAAAGTGCAAGTACGCTCTCGTTTATTTTGCTAATTTGACTATGTCCATGCCCATCCATATTATGCATACGATGAAAGGCAATGTAACAGATATCGTCGAAACCTTGAATATGAGTCATCCCTCAACTTTCACTCCTCAGAAGGTAGAAGTTGTCAAAAAAAACTTACGGTACAATATCCATATATGCAGTTGGTGAAAGTAGAAGATATGAGCATTTAAGGAAGGATGTATACAGTTGAGAAGCGCATATAAACATCCTCCATGGATTATTGGTGCTTTTTCCACTTCCTCCTCATCCTTCCTGGCCATATTCGGATAGAATTGCCCACTTTCTTCGTCTGCTTTCTTCCGTATTATTCTAGACTGCAGAATAGCAACAATAAAAAAAGCTTCTTCAGCTCGCAACCCCAACCATAAGCTCTGTATTCGGTACTGGTGGCTACGGTGAACCGGGAGAGTGCGGGATTCCTTTACGATCTTCCGGATTGTGGTTTTATGGTGAATTCATTTGCACACGGAAGGGCAAACCGCATATATGGCCATCATGCAATGCGATGATATGATAAGCTTATCTTGAAGCTTAATAAAATCTTTCGGTAGCATTTTGTTTTCTCAGCTCATACATCTCGTCCTTTTTCAATTACGGAGAACTTCTTATTTCCGAAACGCAGATGATAATCGTGGGGAAGGAAGGACTAACTTGGATAATAATAAGAAAACCTTTTGCGGTTTGTTAGCAAATACCAAATACGAAAGGTTGTGCATAAAGCCTCGTTGCAATTTTCTAAATACCGGGAAGCAGTATCTCGCATACTTCTTAAAGACGATAGAGTATTTAGGCATATGTTAATTCTGTTCACATTAATATGATGTTGCCTACATCAAGCCAAGGGTACAGTTCTCGGATAACAGTAACGAAAATACTTAGGATTAGTAGACAAAGACGGAGAATGTCTCTTTGATGTGCTCTGCGACAATGACTGACCGCACAAAAATCTGGATGTGGCAGTCTCACTCTCGCTAATCCGCCTATTTACTCTATGCCTCTCAACTGTCACTCCCAGTCCCCGTGTCAGTTTCACGATCCCAAAGCAGGGTTTAATTTCATATTTTACTCGATTAACTCTCACCGAGTCAACAGTCGGGTTGACTCCTCTCTAATTACATAGATGTTCACGTCATGCAGCTTCCCTTTGCCTACATATATAAGATCGTGATCGTGCATAAACATGCATTTTCCGTGTCTGAACACCAACGTCATGTTACGGATACAGAATACCCACGTTTATGATCATGGTCCTACTTCTGGAATTTTTTAGAAAATTGTTTTCATGATTTGACGATGCGTCTATAATTGTTCATATATGTAAATGAATGTAAACGAGCCTAATGCAATAATATCAACTAGTTACTTTTTCAATTTACTCAGCTACCTGGACCAGTCCACCGCGCCCAACCAAATGATGACAGTAAAGAGTATATCTGGAAGCTTCCCAAGTGATAGTAGGATAGGATGCATTTCCCAGAAAGGATTTCACTTGCGATGCGATGGAAAATTCCTCCATCATTATCATATAAACAAAATACATTTGCCTCTGGACTTTTATGGAAATTAAACAATTAGCTTGAATGGCAATTCGCTCAATTAGGAAACAGCCAAAAAAATGTTGCTACTTTCCACAAGAACATATTGCTTTGCTTTGGCTGATCTCAGTCTGTGATCGGATTTAGCTGGGTTCTCTTTATCAACGTAAACGTATAAAGTAGGCGTAAGTGAACATGAAATTTGAATCGGGAAATGCGATCCGCTAATCTATTTCAAACTACGAATGTGACAAAGCTGCCAACATAAATTTCGGGCCCTGGTGGTGGTGGGTGCGGGTGAGTTGGTACAAAATTACAAACTCACAGTTGGAAACAAAATTAGCATATGACATCGTCTTTAGTTCACAGGCAGGTCAGCACACTGATGCTTATGTAATTAGTGTAGATCGTCATTAGTGCAAACGATGTAACGTCGACGTATGCGAAATGTAGATACCTCCAATTTGAGTGATTCAATCAGCTTTTGTCATTAGACTTCCCAATCGTGTGTCAGGAGGTTGAACTGTTCAACCGAGAGAACCGGATGTGTGAGGTTGTTAGCTTCAGGCTCCTTACGCAGAAAAAAATGGACATGTGTGTGTGTGTGGTATATACGCAATAAACCAAATGGGATTTGGTTTTTATTGCATGTAATATCCAAGTCAGTGGGTTGATTATACCCAGTTAGTTCGTGATGGGCATCTCTCGTCCTCATATTTTTTCCATAAAAAACCAAAGCAAATCCAGGAAATTACTCAGTGATGACGTTCTGATGATTCCCGCTAAGGAACAACTGTCGTTTAATTTGCTTACTGAGAAGCATGAGACTCGGGGTATCGGGTTGGATGTGTTGGCGGAGATTCTGATTCGGTCATACTTTTTCCGCGTTGGTTACTACGAACAAACAAAACTGATGATGATGACGGAGTCGGAGAGGCAGAGGGTCAGGAACGCAAACAGAAGAGGCTCACTCTTCTCACCGACATTTGATACCGCCAACTTCTAACGACGTAGTCGTAAGTCGTGACCGACATCGCAAAAAAGTAACCAAATCCGGCTGATGTCAAAGCAAGTAGGGAAAATATGCCTGGAGCAATAGAATCTAATAGCTGTGATCATTGATGATGTTTTCGTAAGCTTCTCTAGATCAACAAGGTCCCTTTCCACTTTTCCAGATCATGAATAAAACACAATCGAATGTAAGCTCATCTTGATAGGCTTACGTTATGTACTGCCGTTGTGATCATGATATAATAACGCGGAAGCACACACACTGACAACAAAACCGGTATTAAAATTGTGAGAATGGTGAAAGGTGAGTTGTGTGGGATCCCTATAAGCTGTAGAACTGAGGAAGAAAGCATATAACCTCATTTCTAGAGGAAATTGTTAAACAAAAAAATCTTCTTTTTCCCATGAGGAAGAGAAAATTTACACACGCGTAAATCGTAAAAGCGTCAGCATCCCATGTTAATATGAGACCATCATCGCCGTCATCATATCATTAAGGAAAGGGAGTGAAGAGAGTAACAAGTCGCTTTTCTCTCTGACTCCGCGTCTTCAGGAAAGCACCCTTCTCCAGGAAAAGTCGTGACTAAGAGCGAAGAAGTGGAGCAAGTTGTGAGGAAAAAACCAGAAGTGAGTGGGGAAATAAGCACACGTAAACACAAGCCCATAGCCATATAGGTACTATTACACATATTGCTTCTTTGTATTGGGTTCACTCTCGTTCCAAGGGAGTTATGAGCCAACTGGCAGAAGAAGAAACAAGGAGTGAGAGCATTTGGTTTGGAATATAGCGTAAAAGTAAAAGCAAGCGTGGGGAGGTCTCACGCGCTTATTATTACGTATGCATGCAATATATCTAGAAGTGATTCAACCATCCCACCGTCCAGTCCTAGTTTGCGTTTTCCATTTATAAAAACTTGAGTGGAAATAGTAGTCGCCGCATATAATCTATGTAAATTCTTCCACACTCGTGAAAACGGCCTTACTGTGTTCAGTGCTCAGTACTAAACTAAAAACTTTCACTTTTTTTAAAACAAATCCATTTCCTGGATATTTCGGACGATCCGCTGCTACTCCCATATTGTCACCGGGCACCTTAATCAACATAAAACTTTACATGACAAACCATTTCGAGGAACAATCCAGAGTTGTAGTAGGGAAAAAGAGAATCTAGTTCATCCACCCAACCGGATAAATCTTCATTTGAGAGGAAAGTGCTTTCTCCTTTTTATTTCCCGATTTTTTGTGTAGGCAGCGAAGAAACAAAGTGGGTTTTGTCTATTGTGAAATCAAGAGAATGCTCTCTGCGAGTGTGTCAACGTGAAGGCATTTTTGATATCTATTCTTGTGTGGGGAAAACCGTTCCACTCTTTTCCGAAACATGAGACTATGAGACATTCCTCAAGTCGAAAAGTGTTCTTCACTTGTATTCGTACATTTCCTGTGGCTTAGCCAATTTATATCTATCTTGTGACTTTGAAGCACGCATATATCTTCTTCTTCTTCTGGGATTCTCCACTGATTGCGAAATTGTTCATCGTCCTTCAGGTTTCAAGTGCAGAAATTAGAAAGCGATACAATGACAAGTGAAAAGTCAGACTGCAGTTGTTGCGATCAATCTCGGCGAGTTATGTTTACTAGAAGCCTTTTCACTGTCAGTAGCATATTCCTAATGCTCACAGTGGGAGTACCTCATCTACCTTCCGGATACAGTCATATTGCATCAGTTGTTGAATCCGGTAAGTTCTTCTTTTCTCTAATAAAACGCCACAATTTTGTGACAACTTGATTTCAATCAATTGTGTGAACTCACGGTATATGGTTGCACTGTTTCACAATGAATGGAAATTAAAGTAACGGAGAATTGAGCCTTTTTCATACGAATTTTCGTAAGTCGAATAGCATAAATAAATTCGGATCACGTATGGATCACACACGACCTCCTTTTATCAAGTTTGATTAGCTTTGCGTCACTGTGGTTGAATCCATAGAATAGCTTGGGAGAGGATGTGGTTGCGGTGACCTTGAAATCCTATGAATTGGGTTATGCTTAATGAAAAATGGTTGTGGTATTTATTTTTATAGTTTTTAAATGTTTGCGTATAAATTGATTTGATAAAATGCATAAATGTTCAAATGCGAGATAATTTAAGGAAACTGTAAAGCTTTAAAAAGCTCTGAGGATCAGGAATTTCATGCTTGTCATATAGCCAATTTGTTAAAAAATATCTCACATAAATGTCAAGAAAGGGTTTTTGCGAAGTTCCTTGCCCTCGTTTTCTTCTACTCAAAAACCCAGAATTACAGGCTTTATGCTTCATTTAAAAGAAATTGTATATACCATAATAAAAATACATGTGTAATTCATAATGTTGATAAAATGAACGATCACAGAAAAGGGAATTGAAAGATACAGTGTACCGTTAGTAAAGAGTGCATTCCCTTTGATGACTCTTCTTTATATCATTTTTGTATCATCATCCATCATCATTTCTCAAAGTTTTTTTGAGGAGAAGGAGTCAGCGTACCATGAAAATCATAAATAACACGGAAGATTGATGAATTGATCCTCTCTTTACAGACGGAGTTCCAGGAATGCCATCAAAGCCCATTTCGCGAGGCCCAACAGTTGCTCCAGTTCCATCACAAGAAACCTTAGAACAAATTAGCAGAAACGAAGACAGCTATTTTAATCCAGGCGAAACCATCAGAAATCTACTTAGCCTGTCTTCCGCTTCACACTCAAACCGTTTCATCCCAGGCTTGAAGCGGGTGTCGCAATTCCACAGCAATGAAGGCAGCTACGGAGGAGGGTCGAGTGGAACGGATCTACGTGCACCGTTCCAGCACTCGTGGGATTATGATGAGAACGGGTTGATGCAGGATGGCGAGGACGGCGATGAAATTGAGAAACCAACTTTCGTCCCATTTATTGGTGCAAGTAAGTACTAATTAATTACATAATATATCACACGTTTGAACAGCTTATGTAAGGTTGCAACTGCAATCATAAGATTCATTCTTCTGGACAATTTGTTTTAAAAATGCCGTCCCTGTTGAAATACTTAAGAAAATCGTAAATATTGCGAACATATCGCCCACATACTTATTGCTTTCATTCCCACTATCCCACGCATTGATAGATTTGTTTGGTCAAGATGTGTTTAGTATATTCATGTTCATCACATGGACAAAACATTTGCGTCAATTTCGATGACTCGTCGCAAGTGGGCGTATAGACCCGATATCGTTCTAAGATTACAAATATTTTAGGTAGGTACTTACCCCCGATAATGGTAAGAGCTATAGCATATTGGATTTATTCAAGTAGAAACCTGCTTTGGAGTAAAGTGACAAGGTAGAAAAGTTTTATGTCAATGTCATTGTGCCAGATTCAGGTGTGCATGTGATTACGACTCGTCACGATCACTATTAAGGGTGACATGACTTCTGGCACAAAAGACAACTGGCACAATTGGGCAACTGGCACAAATGGATAACTGGCACATTTTCCAACTGGCACAAAAGACAAGTGGCACATGGGACGACTGGCACAATTTTGCTACATATGATACGCACATTTCGGTTGATTGAATTATAATTCATAAAACAGATACGTTATCACCATATACTAAAATAGTTATCACCGGACAGATTTCTATTAGTTATCACCAGATGAGTTATCACCAGACGAGTTATCACCAGATGAGTTATCACCAGACGAGTTATCACCAGATGAG
>JAQFZW010003668.1:0-12293 GCA_034687055.1 Heteromurus nitidus | reverse complement strand
AACAATATAGTTATACTCGTAACACTATCTGTTTGTGGAACAAGTTGCAGTCCAGTCCACCGTAGGAAACATTCCCTACAAACCTATTTCTAAATTAAAAATTGGTTGATAACAGTAGTACAATAGGCACAAGAGTTATTCATGAGTAGAAACACTGAAAAAGATGGAAGGTACGTCTATATGCACACTTTTTCAACAGCTTAGAATATATATCATTTGTGTCGTTAGTAACAACTATATTTTTTGTTTGGCAAATCGGACTAAAACGTGGGCCGGTATAAATACATACATACTTAAGCGTAAAAATTGTACCACTCACGCACACAAAAGTTTTACGTAGATAGCAAAATTGCGAATCATATATTTACCTTTAATTTTCCACTCTGCAGTGCAGATAGGTGTGAAATGTAAATAGGTTATATTAGCGAGGCTGGCTAGTAAGTAGACAAAATAAAACAACGAAGAAATGCGTAGAACAAAAAGACACTGTAAACACAGGAAATTTTGTACGTAATACAAGAAATGGTGTTTTTGGGTGGAGGGATGTGGTTACTCACTCAAGAGACAATCTTGGAAGTTTGATAAAACTTGTTGATTTTCTGGTAATCATGTAGGATAATACAGCACAACAGCAATGAAATGCGTTGAAAGTTGAACTTCAGAGAACAATTTAAAACTATTCTGATCTGGTGATATTAACCATCAGAATTATGATAATGATGTTGACGTAAAGCTGCTAGTTTCATTCGTGCTTTCTCGAGATCAGATTGCAGCCTCAAGACTTCTGCTTGAGTCTCCAGTTCCAATCTCTTCGCGTTGTGGGTTGATAATTTTGTTACATCCATTTCGTCTGTTAAGGAGGAAGAATGCGAAAGTCATTTATTTGAAAACAATGATAAGATTAGAGAAACAAATGAATAGTTTCCTTTACCTGATTCTTCGATCAACTGAGCACAATCTTTTGCAGTTGCAACAACATTTGCCGTTGCCGTTTTTACACCAGTGGACGCATTCTTTAACAAGGCCAGGTTCTCCGAGCTTCTCTCCGCTCTCACTTGACTAGCGACAACTAACTGAATCGTGCTAGCTGCAATGTCTTGAGATGACGCAATTAAAAGCTCGAAGCCACCTCCAGGATTGGTCATAGTTTTATCAGCACATTCCCTGTAAAATGAACACATTAAATGTACATCAGTCACAGAACGAGAATGTTGAATTTCAATAAAATATCTTGAAAATTGAATTCATAAAGATTAAAAGAAATATTACAGCAAAAATTTTGCACCACTTCCAACAGCCTTCGCTGCAGAAATGAGACCTTCTGTCCATTGATGATTCCGCTTGTAGAACTCCTTCGATGATGCCGATCCCTAAACGCAGTAGATGGCCAATGAGTCACACACATTTACGAAACACAAATATATATATTACCACCGACGTATGCTTTTTGCATTACCTTTCCTTGTCCTACAATCTCCGTTTGTAGGTGCTTAGCTCTTTGAACTAAAAGTCTAATAGCATTCATCAGAGTTGTGCATGAATCTATCAACTTTTCGTTCACTTCTAACTCGACTCCAGTGTGGGATGCTCTTGAGTTACTTAAAATCTCAGCCATTTTCTTGGACGCTTCATCAATGGCCTGCTCCATAGCTTGCAATTCCTTTTCAAGTACGTCAGCTGCATCCGTTTTCCCACTGAAAGTTGTTCCAAGACCTCGTGCTGTCGTTAGTAACGCTGTCAGTTTTTCTCTGACGTCGTCGTAACTGGAATTCAGCTACATTTGAAAGTAAAATAACCATTAATTGTAAAACGGAAAAGGTTTTCTCCATTTCTCAATTATAATTTACGTTTATCGTTACTTACAGCATTGTCTGTAAGCCGTTGTTTAATGCTGCCTAACAGAGTTAGTACCGAACCACCCACGTTGCGACAATCATTTAGCATTTCTACAGAAAATTTCATTGAACATAATATTATGGTTTAGTTGGGTTTATTGTGCAATGTTACACAGTGTGTTTTTTCAGTGAGCGTTTACCGTCGCCCTTTTGAATGTCCGCTGACGTTTGAGATGTAGCTCCACCGTGGATTAAAAGGTTGCCGATGTGACTCGTAAAGAGTGGGATTTGTTCGACTATCCCTTTCAGTCCACCAAAGGTCGCATATCCCTTTCCCGTTGCAGACTCGAGGTCACGAATAAATTTGTCCGTATCATGGCACGACATTATAAACGTATCTAAAGCTCCACTTCCTCCTGTCAATATGGGATGCTCAAGATCTTCAATATTTTTGCGAATGATAAGCTGACTTTGTTCAATGCAGGCATCTGAAACGATGTATAATATTTGCAGTTGCTTAATACCGTTGTAACAATCACACATTGAAATACTGATCAACGTGCGTAAATCGTACTTAGCAGTTCATTATATCTCTGAGTGCTCTCGCTTTCCATGTTCCTCATGTTTTCGTTCATTTGGCTTTGAAGGCCACCAATTTGTGCCTGATACGCTTCGTTTGCACTTTTTGCACTCATCAGCTCCTTAGAAATGTCCTGGAACTTCTTGTTGATGTCGTCCAGTTGAGAGCATAATTCCTACAAATCAAATTAATAATAGAAAATTGTGAATATAATCAATCAATCCAAATAAAGGAACGATGTCAAAAAACGTAAAGAACATGTATTGAATACTCATAATTTTAATGTAGTTACCTGCTTTGATTCCTCGAGTTTTGATTTTAAATTAAGAAGTCCCTTCATTTCTTCCTTGACAGTATTTAGCTCTGAAGTTAGACCCTGCTCCAAATCGGATTTGGTTGCCTCGACAGCCTATAGATGAAGTAATTACATCTCGTAAAACCATATATGTACATTTCCTCGTAGTCAATACCAGAATCCCAATCTAACCTCCACTTGGGTCTGAAGTTCACTAAGCCTGGTTTGCATCTCTTCACACTGGGCTTCCTTCAGCTGCAATTCTTTGTGCAAACTTGACTCAATTTCTTCCTTTTCTTTTCTTAGATCCTAATAATAAGCATTGATTTGTTTCATAAACCTTACTTTTGTAAATTTTAAAATGACTTGTTTCATTCGTTTGGCGATTGTTTGTTTAGTTACCTCCACCAAGGCCCCCATTTCAGTCTGACCGTCAATCACCTTCCTAAGCTCAAGGAGCTCTTTGTCATCTGACCCTTTCTATAAGATATTTAATTTTACATTAAATATTATTATTTGATCACGATTAACGCCTTAAATGCTTGATTGAGAGCTTACGAACATACCTTTCGCAGTAAGTCTATATGTTCCTTTCTCAAGTTTGTGTACACTCCTTTCATTTTCGCAAACTTATCTTCGAACATTTTAGAACTCTCTGTAAGTAATCATATTTTTTATGAGTACACTTCATCAAATTTAGAACATTTTTTAAAAGTAACGTTGTAAGGCTCACTTTCTGCTGTGTCTACTCGTAAAGCGACGTCGTTGGGGATCTTGCACTCATGCTTCATGAGCTCCTCAATTTTCTTGTCTCGCTCACCCAGTAATGACATCTATTAAGATGAATATATGAAATGAAAGTCTGAAATATATCACTCGTTCAGCATCAATGGAGGGGAAAATTGATTAAAGTTGTAACCTTTTCAGCAAGCTGAGCATTTAATTCCTGGATCTCGAATCGTAGCTGATGTATTATGACTTTTGCTTCTTCTTTAATACGTTCTAATTGCGCTTTAAGTCGCTCTATTTCCTCTTCCAACTCTTTGATACGCTTGTCTCTGACAAATTCATCATCGTTTTAATACGTCAATTGCATCCATATCGATATGGCCATATTTTCTCTACACTAAAACATAACATGTATCACTCGTAACTCACCTCGCTATGGCAACAGGATCTGGTGAGTTCGATCCATTAGATTCTTGGAGATCAACTAAATCAGAAAAGGAGTCGCTATGGGCTTCACTTTGTGTGTCATCCATAGATGAGTAGACTGTCACCTTTCTCGTTTCATAATTTTCCAGATCGGCTTGTATCAGGAAGTTTGGAGGGTTCTAAAGCGAAACGAAGCATGAAGCAATTATATAGCTTGTAAACTTACAGATGCACAAAAACGATACATAACAAAACTAATAAAAATGTAATGCTGGATTGATGGCGTACTTTCGGGAGCTGCTGAATATCGATTAAATTTTTAAAATATTGGAGGCTCATTGTTCGTTCATAAAACTGCTTTAATCCGGCGAAGACTTTGAGGAAACGCTGACGATGCCCTTCAAGAAGATCGGGAGAAAGTTCTGCACAAATAATTAGAATACATGAATTCTAGCTATTTAACTGACAAACTTCGAAGTACGGACAATGTAATTGGACGGTACAATGGCACTTACTGGCATGCAGTCGGAAGAGAATTTTAGTTGTGTAATCGTACAGTAGCATTGAGTCTTGGATGCATGGAATCAACGGTGTTAGTCTACACTGGCCTGAATACATCATTGAATTGGACCTTGAAGTTTCCATTGTTTTAAAAACTACGTGGAAAACACAAAAATGTATGTAATAACTTATGGTGACTTATTGGTATTTGTTAGAGAAACGTTGATAATCATTGACAAACATATATCGACACTGGTACTCACTTTCATGCTGTAACTCTAATATGGCGTCTAGGTAATCGAACATTTCAACAGACAACTGGAAGCTGTGAGACAAAACGGACAAGGAGTTGATTATAAACAAGTTCTTAAACTAGATTAATATTTTATATTTAAAATAGGACTGCAAACTCTTTCCCGTGCACCGAAGATTTTATATTACGATAGCAATTCTGTGGAGAAAGCTATCTCGCTCAAAGTACAGTTCTCGGAACTGGCATTGCATTCCAAAGAGCAATCTTCGGTTCGCTAGAGAATTTGCAATTATGCTATTCATCAAACAAACTTACAAAGCATCTTCATTGTCTCCTGCACACTGTATCAACTCATCGTCATTCAATTCAAGGTTGCCAGGAACCCTCTGATTCCTTATGTGAAAGTTTAGCTTGCTGTTGAGAAGATCACAATATAACTTCACAAGTGTCCCATAGCCGGGTTTGAGATGACCCTACAATACATACATGATGCCATTTGTTTATTGCATTTTGCTTTTGGGGTTGTGTAAACGAGAATAGAATCATCATTGCTCATCCGTCGTACTTACCCAAAACCGACCATGCTCTTGAATCATCGGTCGGTAGCGCTGAGAATCCTTCAGCACATTGGTGTGGCCTTCTCGTAATACTTTATGGAGCACGAAGCAAAACTTCCAGCAAACAACTGGATTTTCCTTCAGAGGTAATCGGAAGACACAGTCCCAAAATGTGGACGCTCCCCTCTCTTGATATGTGCCGATAATAGCACCTATATAAAGCAATTATCATGTTTACAATTTCAATTATCCCGTAATACAGACTACGAGTCCATATTTAAACTAAATGTTGAACAGTAACTTACTTCTAACATGTTTCTCCTTCACAGGACTTTCATTGCTGTTGATAGCTTTCGACAAGCTAGTTGCCTGCAACATAAATTAAATCAACGTTTGCATAAGATACATGGTTCAATATTATTTATTACGCTTGGATTGCATTGTAAATTGTGAATAGTGGACGTGAATATAGGCGATGCATTTATGACGTGGGAAAACATTATGCCATTACTATTAGCCCAAGCTAAGCTGCCAAGCTTAATGAATATCATTCATTCATTTATCTGAAATGAATCTACAGAAACCTTTCTAACATACAAATTCTGCAGGAATTATATCAACATGATTATGGTCACCAAATTCCAGTCCAGTCCACCGCAACACTTTAAGGGAATATTAAATAACTTAAAACACGTAAGGCATTTTGCATACTTGTATCGTAATAATTTGTCGGTTGCCGACTTCCCTGATTAATACTAATTGATGCCGACGACCATAGTGCAGTGCAGTAATGCAATTCCTGCCAAGCTCAACAGACAAAATTAAGCTTGGTTAAAATTAATCAAGAAATAATAATAACATATATTGGTTGAGTTTAATGTTAAAAGTGAAACCATCCGTCTGCCATAAAAACATTAAACAATACACCAATCAAGTTTAACTAGTCTAAAGTCTAGCCTTTCACGTTGCTATAGTAGTCTTAGATCATGATCATGCACACTTTAAATTACAGGATAAGCTAATTGATTAATTCATAAAGATACATAGATTTAAATAAGCATACAAACAAAAATGAGTTCATTCGCATCTTCACTATTTACTGCATCCCATCAGAAGTTCAAATTAGAATAAAACTAATACGCAGAGAGTAAACGAAACAATTGTATTACTGTTATATTCTATATAAAGTGATATTCAATATAATATGCATGAGATTGATTAAAGTGCAGGATGAAGCCATCGACGCGTGAAAACTTTCTAAATATAAATGCATCTTACGACGACCCTCCATTCATTCGTTCTAACATGAGTTGCGTTGGCGTTCCTTTATATTCTCGTTTCCTTGTCATTATTTCTTGTTCGAAAAGTAACCTCTCTGCATTTTCTTAAATCCTGCTATGGGCGTTCGCCAACTGGCACTTATCGTTAGTATTCACCATGAGTATTCGAAATTATAAAAAATGCTAAATCACAAACCAAATAAAAACGGTCTACATTAAAACGTTAATGCTCATTACTATTCCTCCAGCATCTTGTAAATTGAATAGATGAATTCTCCGGGGGGGAAATGCGGCATATAGAGTGAAACAGTACCTTACAAACCGCAGCCGTCACCTAAGACGGCAATGACACCACCTTAAATTCCGTATAATTGCTTTTTCTCTTATGCATTTATAATATAATTCTTCAAGATGACAAATGATTTGCTTTTCCAACTATGGCATGCATGGTATAAAGCTGGTAGGATTTGTGACGGTGATGACAACGTGCATTTTTGTGACTAATTTTACACTCGATGTCCAAATGAATGTGCAATTCTGCAGTTGTTTCAGGATATTCTATTTCAAGCATTAAAATCTGTGTAATCGCAAGGGTTTTTCATACGGAGTGTAGACAAAAATAACTACTTTAAATGCTTTAAGTTAGGATATAATGTTTTACCATTGACACAGGTGGGCAGTCCTCCCTTTTGTAGTAAAATGGATATTGCATTACCTCACCCATTTTGTATATATATTTTAAGGCATACAAAAAGTACTGCTTCTCTTATCTCGCTCGAAAAAATTAAGCCTTGTTAAGAATAAAACGCTTGTTTCTTGCTTTGTGAATGTCTTTCAGAATCAGCGATGCACTTCAAGCAAGTTGAAAAAAATAGTCACCGAGTCACCGCAGAGCTGAACAGAAAAACAAGTGTGTTCAAACTAATGTTCACATCAAATGTTAACCAAGTTTTTGCATGTCTGTAGTCAGTATTTTGTTTAAAGTAGTAATAAGCACCAAGTAACTTCACTTCATGGTCATCCCATCTCTCAAAGAATGATCTCCATTTTACAAGATACTGAGACGACGACTTTTGTACAGCTACGTTTGAGGTTTGACAATGGACAAATGCGAGTCACATTTGTCACATTACGCGATTGTGCAAATATGACACGTTTCGATGCGATTCCACTCTCACATGCGTATGCAAAAGTCAGTTCAGTTCAGAACGTGTGAATTGCAAACAACTATTTCTGATTTTGATCCGACAAATAGCACGTATTTTATATTCAGTAAACTCTTTCGAGGAACTCGTAGAATGTGCATATCATGCTAAATTAACAAGATAATATCACGTAGTAAAATTAAAACAGCATCAGAATGTTTAAAGCAAGTGATTATAATACTACAACAACGACACTTGTCAGCGTTGTAAGACACTTTTTTGGATAATGATGTTACCAATCCAACAAACTATAAAAATGTTGCCTTTTCTATTATATGATCCTGATGTCTAATTTTACACCTTTACACGAAACGGAAAAACTGGAATTGTAACAGTCACTTTTGAACTATATGCTTTAGGGTTTACTTTAGTATTTTTGAAAACTTATAATATGCTTTTATAATAAATTGTCTGTCGAGCTAATTGTGAGTTGCCACCTGCAGCTCTGGGCTCTTCACACGTACGGTTTGAAAGGAATAAAGGGATTATATTCTATTCTGCACAGGAGTATTGGATAAAAGATAAATATTCAAGTAATGCTGATTATTGCTGATACAGATAAAAAATTAGATATTGCGAATTTAGTTTTCCACAAAATCCTTCATTCATACACTCGTATATTTGTGAACATGTTCTCTGAGCAGTGAACCCACGGACATAAAGGTAAAACTCTTATCAGCTCAATATGCGCATGTGATTGTCATTGCGCCGTTTATCAACAACTCGCGTAAGTGATATATACGTGGAAGAGGCACCGAACCACTTCTAATTTTTTATGGAAGCATATGTAAATCCCACGTATTTGTTTGCAATTCGATTCTGATATAAGTAGGTGCTTTCTCATTTGTTAAATATACATTGCAGGTGATTCTAGTATAACCTCCCTGGTGAAGTGATGTGAGTCCTATGAGCTCGTCGTGTGCAACACGATTAGTGATTACTAGGCAAATGTCGAGATAATGAATAATATATATGTATCTCTGCGACAAAGGTAAAATGCAAATTATAAATATAGCAACGAGCACAGAATTCACCACAACAAGCTGACTTTAGAAATCAATGCGGTGAATTGTTATCGTGGTTTGGTTAACCTAAACCTTGGTATTTTCCGTTGACAGTTGAGAAACACTAATTTGTGAATCATTGAACTTCACGATGTACTCACGAAGCTCGCAGGATGGTTTGGTTTGGTGCGAAGCAACATGCACGATATCCGTTGTAACCAAAATCAATCAAAATGCATATAATGCTACATACAATATTTGGTAGATATTTACAGGTATACAATAACAGAGAACCTTTAACTACGGCCTAAGATATACTTAATTGACGTCTAGTATCGTTCGATGACACAGAGCAGCTTGTCCAAATAAGCACATCGATTTTAGTTCATGTGCATGCATACAGAATAGTATAAAGAACGTTACGTTGGACGTATTTGCAAGTGCAGAAAAAACTTGACTCAGTTCATTATTATTATTACCTCGAAGTGAACCCGGATAACACCCACCGCCCACCTACTGCGACTACTTGCGGGTAAACATGTGAAGCAGTTTACAGGAAACTCCTCTTTCCAAACAAACCGTTTTAGTTTATAATTCATACGAGACAGCTACAGCTATAAAATACCTAAAGATTCTCAAGAGAAGATCGGCGGCATCTTCGTGAATATGATGGCACAATGTCGAAATTCCGCTGATTATTATGCGCAACAAATAATCGATACAGAAAAGTCATGTTCATGCAGCAAACCAATGTGTACGTCATTAAAGCTATGAATATGAAGTTACATAATCGCAAAAAACAGATCTGCTTCAGGTTGAGGGGTACATGATACGTGTATACAGTGTCGTGGATGACTGGATTAAGGGGAAATATGTGACCGGAAATGAGTCAAGCTTCGAATCCGGACAGGAAGGTAATACAGTATGCTACATAATTGTGCAAGAATGCCCTAATCAATGTGTATCGTATGGTAGAACAATATGTTGAAGCATATTTTATTCATGCGGTGGAAATCGAATGACGCATTTGGAGGAAAAAACTCAAACTACATAAATTACCTGGTTCTTTTCGAAGTTCTCCCTCTCCAACTCCAAACTGTTCTTCTTCGATTGGAATCTCGGGAGTTGAAGCGACATCTTGAACAGTTTCACTCGATTCAAAGAATCACTTTAAAAATCACTTTGTTTTGTTAGAATCTGCTACTTTGATATGCAGCGCAAATATATTCAGTCACATATCTTCACATCACAGCGGCACTCTTCTGCACTTTTGATCGTCTGTAATATTAACACTGGTCACCACATGTCATTCCATTTTATATACGTATATCAGTTTTCAAATAGTTGTCATCGTTGATTCACCTTTCACCTCACGAACACATTTTTCCTCGTATGAGAATGCTGCAACAAAGAAACCACAAAAAAACTTATTATGCATCATACACGTGCTTATGATTATGATCCACTCCGATTTCCGTTGAGCCCAAATCCATACATCTACATAACTTCATAATTCCAACTTCCAACTGAGAACAAAGTTTTTATGGATAAAAAAGTCAAAAAGTTACTCTCTCCAGTCTCTCCTCATACGAGGTTTATGTACGACTGGATAAGTTTCCTCAGTGTGCAAACCTGAATAATCAAAGGGATGACTTAAAAGCTGAGATCATTCTCTATGTTCGTGAGTTTTTGGGCGTGCGTGTGCGCACGGTAATGTTTCATGAATGAATGAACTCGAACAGGAGGAAGCCTCCTCTACTATATCTATATATCTACACATGCTCGTTTCATCTCTAAATAACGTTTTCTCTATATCTACTTTGGCTAAAAAACTGCAACTATATGTTAGCTCACTCAAATTCAACGAACTGAACAAACCAAAACTTATTTCCGACAGCTAAACCAACTTTTAGCTATGGGAGGAAGCTATATAGATGTTCGAAAGACTTCGGTTGAAATCGAAAGGAGTCATGAAGGATAAATGTATATCATTGGCTTGACTGTCTTGTCTTGTCTAAGCTTTATGAGATGATTAACAGAAAACTAAATGGACTTCAGTAAGTAATATGCTTGTCACTTTGCTCTCCACCATGTACAATTGCAAGTTTTAATCTGCAAATTCAAGTGAAGATCTAAAACTACAATAAAAAAACTGTACGAAACGATTATGCTTATTTTTTTGGTATTTCACAAGTTGGCATAATATGCTTCTGGCTCACTCATACTAACGTAACTTAACTTGGCGTTTGGAGAGATCCTTACAAATATAGTAATTTACTACTACGAGCAGGATTTTTGTGCACAATTGTTCCGCATCAAGCATTCTCTCTCTCTCGCTGACGATATGTGAAAAGGAAAAAGGATGAGGGATATGAATATGAATTGGGCAACACCAAAGAAAAACGACTATAACACATAGTTTTGATGACTAAGAGGTATGGCACATCCTTACAAACTAAAACTCATTTACTACTGCGCGATGCTTCTGCAAAAACAACTGACTGATTCCTGTACTTACATACCACAGCAGTACTATGAAATATCAACTTCATCTCTCTTCTCGTCAGATTGTAAAATGACGTATTTAGTTAGGTACATGGGACATGGGAGTGAGAAAAATAAAATTTGAGATAAAACGAGCGCACACCTATCTGAATGCTTTTACAAGACACCTAACCTACTTCAAATTTATCTGTTTTTTGCATATAATTCGAATAGACAGGAAACTGTGTGTCACTAGTCGCTAAATAAATAAGGTACGTTACGGTGTACACATATATAGCCTATCTTTTCTTCTTCTCATACATAAACCATACATTTAAAGATCTGTTTCTTTAATCGCCGACATGCACACCACAAATACCGCATATTTGCAAAAGAAAAATGTAATGTCTTGCAATAAGCTAATTATCAAAGATTACAACAAAACGCTATCTGTCATACTCACTGTTGTCTGCTTCCCTCGGCTTTGATGAGAATTTATTAGGCCAGTGATTTCTTTGTCACTGTTAGTTTCATGCATCGTTACTCGAAACCTTCTTGTTTAATATTTTTCTAGATGACAATTAAATACAACTTCTTGTTCCTTCCTTCAAATAAACTCAGTTTACTCAGAAAAGTTATCAATGAGAGTCGACGAGTCGAGAATGAAAAAGTGCATTACTTTGCTATGTTTATTTATGTAATCTACGTGTACACGCGTGATATATGATAAAGGACAATAAAACTTGTTATCGACATCCACTTGATTACATGGACAAGAGAAGACTATATAGACCACCGGAAGAAACAAGAAAGGTAACCCGTTTTAGAAACAAAAATCCTTTTACTTTCAACGGCTCAATTTGTGCGGACTAATCTGCGTAAAACACTACTAATCTCATGCTAAATGCTTATCCTGACTAACAACTGTTAACAAGGAACCACTTTAAAGGCAATGTCACCATTGTCAATGCTCATTTTCAAAGTTGAAAGTGTAAAAAATAGAATGCCAAAATAGAAACCTTACCTCATCTCGTTGATATATATACTCGAATAGCGTCTATTTTAACTCCTTAAAAGGAGAAGCACTCTCCCCCTGGAGAAATGTAAAACTGAACACAAATACACATCCACTTTATCCACTCAT